>VZRO01007466.1:30316-75914 GCA_013397915.1 Daphoenositta chrysoptera | reverse complement strand
GGCAAGGGGGAGGGCGGGGAGATGCTGCGCGGCCGCGGCTCCCGCCGCTCCCGCCGCTCCCGCCGCCCGCGGAGCGACCGGAGAGGGGCACCCTCTCGGTGGGGCCGGTCCCCGAGCGCAGCCCCAGGGAGGAGGATCTGGCGCGGGGGACCGCCGGCCCCGGGAGAAGGAGATGGAGGCAGCGGAAAAGGCGACGGGGAAGCGGCCCGGGAGGGCGGCAGAGCACCCGTATCCCCGTCCCCTCAAAGGCCCCACGGCACGGTCTGCAGTTCGCGCAGAGAACCGCAGAGCAACATCAAGGGAGCCGCGGGGTGTGCGCCGGGCCGGTCTCCGGCTCCCCCGAGCCGGGAACAGCATCGCTGCTCAGCCGTGCGAGTCCAGCCCAACAGAGCTGCTGCTCCACGATCGCCCACGTAAGGTCCTGCTGGGGTGTCCTTCACCCCACGCAAGGTGTGAAATCTTCCCCAGCCTCTGTCTGGACAGGTTCCTCTAACCCAGAAGAGCAAGAATGTGATACCCACGAGAGAAGCTGGGAGCAGAAAATCCTCCTCCCACATGGACACCAGGTAGTGGTAGAATAAACCTCTAAAAACACTTTAGCTACCTCTAAATCCCCCATCAAAGAGTAATTTTGTGGCAAGAAATAATTTCTGGAATAAGTATCCTACAGTACCCAAAATGCCATTCAGACCAAATAAATGGGAAATACCCTATCCAAGAATGCCAAAGAAACAATTCAATCCAAATCTGTATGTTTTTACTTTGTAAGAGACAGTAGAGTTCTGCTTGCCATTCTCTCACATTATGAAACATAACATCAGTGTTGGATAACATCTAAGCGTATGCAGTGATAATAACGTGATTTTAAAAGGTTTAATTTGAACAGTTTGAAATCTCACCTCAGATCATACAGTCTTGGAGCTGGTGCTATTTGTAATCTGCCATGACATCAATTTATAACCAGGTGCAAAGACCTGGGTAAAAACGTAATCTTCTTGAACCTGTTGTGGTCCTCATTAGCTGTATTTCCACAGAGAATAAATTCTAGGATGCAGCTTCACTAAATAAAGAGTTCTGCCTGCTATATTGGTGCAAACACCATTCCTTTGTGGAAACAAATCCTGGAGGAACAGATTGTCAGAAGGACATGAGAGGTTTACTGTGGTAAAGCAGGTCTTAACAGTCATCTCTACCTATTATCAGTCACATATATTAATCGAATTTTAATTTTGTCTAAGAAATGTCACTGGCATCCTTAGCTAAAGGAGACTGTTCCATTTCTTGATGTAAAATTGTGTAAAATGGACCCTTTGTTATTGTGCTTAAACCATTGTGTAAGATACTGAGTGTATTATATTTAAGCAGATATCCTTGTAAAATAAACTGTATGATTTTTCATTCAGTCCTGAAAGCATTCTGCTCTTCCAGTTCACATCACCTTCACCTTTCGGACTGGATTCCAGCCAGCTGGCTCTCACCGAATTCCTTGTTTCTTCCAGGCACTAGATAAATCTGGCATCGAAGTGAAAAAGAAGAGGAAATGTAGAACCATGTGTCATCAGATTACCAAAGATAGTACATTCTTTATCAATCTATGAATGTTGAATGGAAAAATTAACTGTACAGAAGCCTTTGGAAAATACATTTTATCCCAGGGAAGTGAAGAACAAGAGAAATCACTCAGTTACTTCTAAGAATGATTACAAAGAACCAGACCAATAGAAAGTAGTCATTCCAGCCTGTCAGGTTATTGTTGGTTCCATAATATATCATGCCATGCCTCAACCATAAACACAAGCAGTATTCAGGCTGTAGTTCTGGTTGCAAGACATCACTACAGCTCTTTGTGCATTGCTTCATTCATCTGAGATTCTTTCCAATTGACATTTACTTTTGAATTTTCTGGATTTACAGTGCCTGCTTCATTTCAATGTGCCTGTGATTTTTCATCCACAAATTACAAATACTTGCTCTCAGCATTATTGTAGAATTTCAAGAGCTTTCTTTTCTCCTTGATATTTGCCCTGTTTCCACTAAATCCCCTACCATTATGTGGGTAAATGTAAACCAATAAATGCAGGGACAGTAACTGTAATCCCCATATGTTATCTAGCTACTTGTTCTGAAAAGAGAGAGCAGATTCAGAGCAGAAGACATCCTATCTTGATGTCAATGAAAAAATGGTTGAGTTTGACCATTCTATGCTTCTACCTTCCTTTCTCACAATCAGTTTCACCTATCACTCCTCACATTTTTCTGCAATTAAACATTATTTGTTCATGTTCCTGCCAGCCTGCATAGAATTGTCTCATGTTGTTACAGTTACATTACCCAGGTGACATATTGATGAAAACATACTCACAGCACAGACTTCTCTACCCACTCCAGAGTAATGGTCTCATTAGTAATCTATAATCAACCAACGAATTATCATACTATCATGTAGTATGACCATTTACAGAAATGATTTTTAAGGAGCATTTATTTGTAATTCTGACCTTCACGTTCATGTGTCTTCATGTACCTGCCTTTCCTGTTCATCTCAGTTCTCATTCTGAGCTCACTACCACCCTCAAAAAAAAGAGATTCCTATTCCTGGTTTACAATCTTCTGCTGAAATTGTTCTTCACTGCAAAATCTGTAAGTGAAAATTCACTCTAATTGTATATCAAAGGCATGTGATACTTTCTTTTGGTGGCTTCTCTAAGTCATCTAAATGTACTGACACCAGCAGAGTTATTAATATATTTTTTCTGATACCCTTTTTTTAATCTGTTCCTTTTCAGTTCTGCTAGACATGAGGGGTTCCCAAGGAAACAGTGATATTGTAACCTAGTTTTATATATCACCACAAAATGTCTTTCACTAAGGGTCTCATTATACTCACTCCCATTTCCTTCCTCATAGCAACTACAAGAGTAAATGAGTTGGTAGATTCATTGTTTAAGCATGTCAAGTATGAGTCTTCTCTGAAAAGGAAATGCTAACATCTGCTTTATAATGTTTTGTATAAGGGGAAAAATCCAGTGTAACTAATTATTTTTTATTTTTGTCCCAGTTTGAAACTTAGAAAACATCTTTATGTAGCTGACATGAAAGGAATTTTAAAGTATTCTGTTATGGATCAGAGAATGGAGGAAATTAAAAACATATTCTTGGTTGAAAATGTCCAGTACTCAGACTCTCAGTGGATCAAATCAGATGTATAACCAGCAAGAAATGTATCCTGCAGGACACTTCATGTAAACAGTCTGCAAGGGACTCCTCAAATTCCCATGGAGGAAGTGAAAACTGCACTGCAACGAATTATGTTTTCCAGGTTCTATGCTAAGTGCTATCTAACCATCATGGGCTGGTTTTCTGGTGCAGTCTTGGATCTTTCCCAGCTTTCTCCTGTCTAAATTGAGGAAGCTAATTATATTATATAATGTCACCAAATTGTCATTTGATTTCTTTCAGGAGGATTTTGCTACTCTCGATGCAATTTTTTTATGCTCCAAGCAAATTTCTGTTAGTTGGATACTTCCCCACAAGTGATTTGAACAATGCTAGATATTTATGGGTAGAAGTCAGATTTTGTTATTTGTTATTCTCATTCCCTATAAAAGAAAGTCATCCATAGTATACACAGTACTGACCATAACCAACTATATTCAGTGAAATTTATTGGTGTTAAGGATCTGTCTGCAGTAGATATTGATCTTTTAGCTAGAGACCCCACTTTTCCCTCCACTCTATGCATATGATCAGTATTTTCACAGAGTCAGAAGGGTGAAGTTCTTAAGTAGTGCTGAAGAGCATAACTTAATTTTTACCCACTTCCAAACCCTTTCCCTGCTCAAGGAGTACCATTAACAAAAATCTTTTGGATTAGAGGACTGGGGGCTCTCCATGGGCATCATGGGAGCTGCTCGGGTTATGGAGGATGTTCAACCTTATTCCTAGATCAGCTTTGGTGTGAAGAGATTGATTTGCCTTCTCTCAGTGGACCAAGGAGCTGGTACCCAGGTTGTATTTAATATTGAAATGCAATATGGTAGAGGCCCTGGCACGCAGGTTTTCTGTAAGCACAGTTGGCTGAAAACTGAAGAGAGGCTCAGATCAGTTCGATTTTTTTCTGGTTTAGTGTTGGGAGAGTTGGGGTTGTTCAGCCTGGAGAAGGCTCTGGGAACCCTACAGTGGCCTTTACGTACCTAAGGAGGGTCTGTAAGTTAGAAGGGGAAATATGTTTTAGTACAGCCTGTTGCAATAGATGGGGGGTAACGGTTTTAAACTAAACCAAAGTGGATATATGGAAAGAATATTTTTTTTTTATCATAGAGGTAGCAAAACTGGAACATGTTGCTCAGAGACTTGATGGACTAGATGACCTTTAAAGGTTCCTTCCAACCTAAAGTATTCTATGAACGGAATACTTGACAAACATGATTTCTGGAGCTTGGAGTTTTGTCCAGAGCAGTTATACACAGAGAGTACATAAGTCTGTAAATATGATCAATGCTAAAAACTTTACTATGTCTCATTCCTGCAATTTTGTCTCCATGCTCAGTTTGAAATGTCATATTTGTGACATAAAACATGATTCATTAAAGGTGCAGGATAAAGTCTCTACAGGATCTTAAACTCAGTATTTTCTGTTCGATTTTGACAGTTCAATTTTGATTGTTGTTCAGCTAGTTGGTTGAAACCCAAAGGAGGAAGTTTTGAAAGACACTAAGAATTCCTGTGTAATGACAGTTCTTTGGTTATACATTTCTATTTGATTCTCAACCTGTACCAGCAATGTTTCAAAGTAACTGGGCAGCAAGTTAATTCTTATAATCTAACAGTCCTGATAATAATAAATCAAGGATTTTGTTTTTAACAAGGATTTTGTTTTTAACAATGTAGTGATTGTCCAGCTGAAAGAACTTTAGAATCAAGAATCCTACCAAAACCATATGAGTCTATTTCTTTTGGTCACTTACAGACCATTCATTGGTAATTACTAATTATTACCATTAATTATAATTAATTAATTTTAATTAAGTATAATACATTAATTATAATTAATATGTTTATTGGTATTAGAAATTGTCCCCAGCTTTAGCACTTTGGTTTCTTTTTAATTGTTCTGAGTTGTCAGATGCTACACTGCTTTCAAAATAATGAGTATATAGACATTATTCAACACATAAAGCACAGGCTCACATTAGCACAGTAGGTGCTTAGAACATTATCATATATTCCTGTAAGTTATGGATGCAGCATTGTCTTCCCACTTTGCTGCCTTCTAATCCCTCTTCCCTGACCCCTCCTGCATTTCTGAAATTCAAACTGCTTCAGAAGAAACACCAGCATTCTTAAGTCCATGTGATTTTTCTTTTTTTTAATTCAGTCATAAGATTGTCCTCCAGAGCTGGTACAGAATATCCTGTTCCAGATCTCAGGAATGTATTCATTCCTATTGTAGTGACATCTTGAAAGTCCCAAATCTCCTGATTTTATACAAGATAGAAATTACTGTTTGCCCTTTTTCCTTTCCCCCACGCCTTTTTTTTTTTCATGGACTGTACTAAGTGATTCTGTCTCTCAATTTATTATTCCTTATTAAAAGTATTAATAATATCCTGATTTATTATTATTATTACAGTTATGCTTAGAAAGCCTAGTCATATATGAAGAGTATAGTGCCCTAGAATTTAATAGAAAAAATAGCACAGGCAACAGCCTGTTGCCACAGAAAACTCAGCCACAGACAAAACATGATACGTGGGTAACTCAGACAAATACAATTGAAATGAGAAACAGCAGTAAGATAAAGGTAGCAGCACTAGAGAAGTGGAAGATGACTATTTTTTCGTGGACATTATCACAAGATGGTGTTAAATAGATCTGTCAAGAAAAATGACACAATTTGGGAGACAGAGCATCATTGCTGGAGTAGATCTGTTTAGAGTTTTCCCAAAGTAGCATTTGAATGGAAAGTTCTCAAGGTAACATCCATTCAGGCAAAACCTGCCCATTACTGAGGTCCCTTTTCCACTGCACCCAGTTTAAGCTGTGACCTCTCTGTTGGTGAGAGGTAGAAAATACTGGTTTGCTAATAGAAAGTACTGACTGTTTGCTTTCCTCAAAATCCAAAGGCAGCAGGACTTTAGCTGTTTGGATTTTCAGCTACAGTTAATTCTCACAGACCTGGAACTATAGCAGCTTTGATAATGAAAACCTGCCTGAAAGGGATGATAATTAAAGTTTAGCATCTGGTATTTTCTATCTGGAAATCTACCTTTCCAGGTTTCACATCTGCCAAATGACCAGAAGATTAATCAGGAAATTCAATTAATTCAAATAATACGTAAAGACAGAAGTGGTAGCCCTGTGAAACTGCTCCTAAAAGCATAATGGTACAGGCAATTTTATTTTTTTTTTTTTTTAGTTCAAGCAAGCATTCATTACAATTTTAGCTCCAGTACATGAAAAAGGAGCTAGTATCTTCTGAAAGTTCATTTTATACTCCAGAGACAGAAGGCACTAGAATGACAAAAGCTAAAGTCTAATTGGAAAACAATTTCTTTCTTGTACATTGAGATCATTAGCACTTACTTGACACTTTCTAGCACTGTTTCCCTGAAAAGGCTCCCCATGAGATCCTAGTTGACATACCTCAGATAAAATCAAACTGTGCAGCATGAAAAGTTTATGAACAGTCTTAATCAACGTTAATCAACTTTGGCATTTTACTAGGCTAAGGGGAAAATTGCATTAGGCCAAATGAGAGTCAGCAAACGTGTAGTAACATGATGACGTCTGTTTTGTGTTCTGCTCTCCAGACCAGGATTCTGCCATACTTTAAAGTACAAGTATGATTAAAACAAGATTCATTCACTAGCTACACTAGTATAATTACATTCATAATGATTTTCTAGTAAGTAAAAAATCAAAACAGTCTGAGAAGGGATTTTTATGCACCAAGCTTGGCTGTTTTCACTAGCAATATTAAGTCTCATAAAGTACATAGCCTTTGAGTACAATTATTACATTTCTTATGCTACAGCATCTTATAAATTGATGCAAAAAGTGTACGTTAGGATTGCTGTCAGACAAAGGTATTTAAAATATGAATGGATGGTAACTTTATAATTTTATTTCCAGCTTTTCCTGATGATAGTGAAGTATGAGCAGCACTTGAACACAGTCTGTTTTTATAGCGGACAGGAAAAGAATATTTCTCTATGAAGAATGGTCTTGAAAAGGATAGGATAGAAGGGAAGGGGTAATAAAATATGAGCTCATTTTTGACATTTCATCTTGCATTTCAAAGAGGTATATCAAAAAATAAGGTGTAGGGAATTTCCTTCTTTGAATGCAGAAGGAGTTATTTCACTGCCAGTGTGTAAAGAATCTTTTAGAGACAATACATTAGACTATCAGCTGCTGAAGTCTGCCTTGTCTCTTACAGAAGGGACTACATCCACCATAAAATCAGTGGATGACCCTTTCAAAAGCACCGGTTTATGAGTTGGCAAGGAAAAGAACAGAGCCAGTAACTACCCTAATAGCGAGAAAGTATGAAACCCTGAGCTAACACAGCTGCTTAGCCTAAATGTCAGTAACCACCCTACCACAGTCCATCTTGGTGCTACAGAACTGATGTATTACAAAGCCAAAGAGGACACACTTGTGGAGAAAGACTTCCCAGCCTTGTCTCTACTTTTCCATAGGAAATATTTTCACAGCAAACGTACATGCTCTCCCTCAAAGCACACTAAGCAGGCATTGACACTTTCTAGCATCGACCACACAGTGGATAGAGTTTATTCTACACCTTAATTTAGGGGAGGGTAATAAACCTGGTGCATGTGCAAAAGCAAGAACGTATCCAGCTGCTCTGAGGGGTAGATGTTTATAGTTGCTTCAGTAAAGCAGTCCTGTCCTTACAGTGCTTGTCTCATTACTGCTGAACTTCTCTCCGTAACAGAGGGGAGATTAATAACCTTTTTTACTTCCCACTGTGTAAGTGTTAACAGTAAATATCCAAATACATTCCCCTAGTTATCTGGATGCATTCTTTTTTACATTTCTGTCTTGAATATGAGCTGTTCTGATGAGTATCCACCTTCTGTGTGTTTAGTGTCCCCTGTGCCACCTATTTCAAAAGATACCAAGCAAAAAAACATCAGTAACAACTGATGGCATTTTGTTGGTGATACTGTGGATTTCATAGGTATTCATCCATCATTCACAGTCGTTTTCAAAAGTATTCATGGCTGTCAAGAGTTCAAAACCTATAAAAAGTTGTCTGTAATACATTCAAAACTCAGCCATAAAAATATAGAAAACTGAGTTATACACTAAAATAAAGCATTGCTTCTTATGTACAATCACTGCACACCAAGAGGTGTGTAGGATAAATCAACATTTGACAATTCTGGATGCAGAGGGAAATGGTGACAAAGGATGAGGAAAAGGCCGAGGTACTTAATGCCTCCTTTGCTTCAGTCTTTGATAGCAAGACCAATTGTTTTCTGCATATCCAGTCCTCTGAGCTGGAAGACAGAGATGGGGAGCCAAATGAAGCCCTCATAATCCAGAAGGAAATGGCCAGCAACCTGCTAGGGGATTTAGACACCCACAAGTCTATGGGGCTAGTTGGGTTCCACCTAAGTGTACTGATGGAGCTGGCAGAAGAGCTTGCCATACTGCCTTCAGTCATTACCATAGTCCTGGATAACTGGAGAGGTCCTGGTTGACTAGAAATTAGCAAATATAACACCTGCCTACAAAAAAGGCTGGAGAGAGGATTCAGGGAACTACAGGGCTGTCAGCCTGACCTGAGTGCTGGAGAAGGTCATGGAGCAGAACATCTTGAATGACATCGTGGGTGAAAAGGACTGTGAATGACAACCAGGGGATCAGGCCTGGCATTGTTGGCTTTATGAAGAGCAGGTCCTGCTTGACCAACCTGGTCTCCATCTGTGATGGTGTGACCTGTTGAGTGGATGAGGCAAAGGCTGTGGGTGTGGTCTGCCTGGGCTTCAGTAAAGCCCTTTAGCCTGGCACCTAACCTGCAGCAGCAGATGACTGCAAACAGCTACCACACTGCTGACTCACGTCCTGAGAGCAAAGAGGAATGTTGGACACGTGGCTGTTTGCTTCTCTCACAAGGAACTACTTCTTATTTCTAGTCAGAAAGTTGCCTCCTGTGACTTTGCCCGCCTGATGTAACATCTTCGGCTTTCATACATTCATCTGCTATTGCCCTACACCGTTACTGTCCATGATTTCATATCCAGCAAGCATTTAACTCCGTTGTTTTATGTCATGTTTCTTTCTATTAGTTCACAGGATGAGAAGGACATGCAAAGATGTCTCAGCTTTGCTTTATTCTCTCACAGAGTATCTTAAAAAGAGGAAAAGCTAAACCTGTTCACTAGCTGACTAAACCCTTTCATAGAGAGGAGTACCTTGTTTACCTGTTGGATGATGCCCACATGTCCTTCAAAATGACATTTTATTGTCATCAGACCTTCAAAGCAGGATGAAGGTAACATGAAGAAAGATGAAGAAAGTAGCACAAATTATTCTGTGTATACTGGTTTTTTTCCTATTTGGTTCTGCACCATGTATATATTGATTGCCTCTTGTACTTCTCCAATTTTGATACAACGAATTCTACATTATTTTTGAAAAATAAGAAAAATTAGCACAATATTTTTTTCCCCAAAACAATGATGTTACATGAAGTAAAAAATACATGACAAAAGTGTAGGGTGCAACAGAGCTAATCACTCAAGAAAGCAAGATCTGGGGTGATAGGAGGCAACATTTGCATGACTCAAGAAAGTATAGAAATTTCTACAGGGCATGGATTCATGAATCAGAATCACATACATAAAATAAGCAATGGAAAAATTTTGATTTATAGAGATATTATTCTGTTGAGAGTTTTAAGTGAACCATAAGCTATCTGAACTTCACTCCTGTGCTTTATAAGATCACTGAAACCTCCTGTTATAATCTATTATGTGTCTTTATTTTCCCTCATATTCTCACACACACAAATATAGGAGTCTGCAGGACCTGAAGGTTTACTTAAATACTGAAAGGATGTAATTTATCACATTTCTAATTGCATCCCATTTAGACATACTTTACTTCAAGACATTACGTGAAGAAAAAAATTTCAAAAAACCAAACATAAAATAGTCCACCAGACAACACATAACAGTTGTAATAGTTCCTATGAAATTAGCTGATAGCTGAGAATAGGATTTTCCAAATCCTCTAAGCACCAGATATGAACAAATAGAGGAAAAGCTAAATTAACCTGCTTAATTCTAAGTACAGTAGAATGCAAATTGCCAGAATTATGCAAAGTACACACATGTGTGTGCATGCAGGCACACACACCCCCCACACAGAGGCAAACGCACATTTTCCCCCATTTCTGAACCTGGTACCTTGCTGTGTTGGGTTGCTTAGGAGATTCTGATCCAAAGTTATGTCAGCAGGATTATGTAAGCTCCCGACAGGTCTACCGAGGCTGGGTAAATCAAAGACAGAGGCCAGACAGAAATTTCTCTCTGGATTCTTCAAGCGTGGGAGCTGCATGCAAGGCTGACCACCTTCCTCTTCAGAAAAATTACTGGCTAAGCCTTGACTTTGTCTCCATGACAATTTCCATCTCAGTTCCTTGGATTAGTGGATAGCCCCAAACAAATTTGTGCAACAAGCATCAGTCCAGTCCCATCTGAGCAAGGAGCTCAGACCTTGAGGTAGCTGCTGCCCCATGTTATGTACAAGATCCTGGCATGTACGTACAATGCTGCAAGCCGGAAAAATCAGCTCAAGTTACGAGGGAGATGGAAAATTACAGTATTGATATTCTCAGCATGAGTGGGTACAGATGGTCAGGAACAGATTGTATCAAATTGAAGAACAATAATAAAATCATGAACTACTGAGGTTCCCCTGCTGGAGGAAAACAGAGAAGTTGCACCGATTGTGAGTGACACCACGTAAAGAGCCCTGTGAGACTGATGAGGAACCAATTAGCAGCAAGGCAGCAGGTCCACAGTTCAAGCAGGTGAGGATGAGAACCCTCCAAATGCTACCATGATCCAAAACCACTTTCTGAAACATCTTACAGAACCTTTTTAGCAGTAGCATGCCCTCATTGACATGGCTGGGCATAAATGGGAAAGCAGGAAGAACTAATTATGGACTGAACATGACTTGGGTATCTGGAATCTGTTCACACAGCAGCACCAATAAAGACATTATCCAACTTTGGTAACTAAATTATCTCTTGATGGCAAGAACATGTTCTTCTACCCACAGAATCACATCAGACTGGATGTAATAAAATATGGGCACAGCATGGTTTTAAACTTTAGTAATTTGTATTTGTTCATCTGAATGTTTGGGCATGTGAGTTTTACATGCCAACAGTGAGTGTGACATATATGCTGCCATTGTGGAAAATAAATTTAAATCAAATACTTGCAGAAGAAGTGAATAAGAAAATAGCCACTCAAATGTATGGTGTTTAAATGTCAGCTCTTTAAAAAGTAATTCTTCCATTGAAAGGCATAATTTTCAGGTTTCACAGAAACAAATTTTGAGTATCTTCAGCAAAATACATTAGTAGAACTAATATTTTCCTGGTATTTTTCAATAAAAATAGGATGGCTGGGTCACTGCAGTGCTGTAGAGTGGCAGTGTCAGAGAGGGACCAGCAAAGCAGAACTTCCCAAATGCTCAGGACAAAATCCCATTAAAATGGAAAAAGGGAATAAATCTTTATGAAGAAAAGACAATCACATAGGCAGGTAGCAAAACAGGGGCTCCTGATTTTAATAATAGCTAGAATTAACTAATAAAAAACAAAGGAGGAAACACCATTACCATAAAAGAAACCCTACCCAAAATTAAAGAGGAGACTTCCACTTCATACTCAAACTGTCCTATCAATCGAAAAATAATCTATTTGTCTAATTTAAATATGACAATAACTGTAAGAAAATAATCTTGAATTAAGACGAAAATATCTTAAAAGTAAAGAACTGGAAGGGACAGCACAGTGTAGGGTAAAACAGATCAGGTCTGCTCAAAGGTAGCAAAAAAGGATCACAAAATGATGCTCTTGAAATGATGCTCAGTCTTGAACTGAGCACGAGAATGAATTCACTTTAGAAGAATGTAGAAGAAAAACCTACAAAACTACCTGAGAGACAATTTTAGTGACTGTAAGACTGACATAGCACCACAGTCTTCTCCAGAAAATTATTCTACATACTTACACTGAGTTGGATTTGCAATAGCACTGCATCTTAAGGTACTTTAAAAAGAACAGATTACTTCTGGCAGCTGATCTTGTGCAGACCATCTTCTCAGGCTGTGCACTGTCACTGAACAACCAAGGCACAGCAGGACACATGGCACATACCAAACGTACCTAGACTGTGTTGACTTTCAGAAGCTTTCCAGAGGATCTCTGAAATTTTTTGGTTAATCTGTACAATACCCAGACAATGATATGGTTTTCATTAAGACACCACAAGGACCAAGATCTCTAACCAGCTGTCCTGAAGTTAATACTGAATTTACTGTATTTTGGAGGTAGCACATCTTCAAGACAGTGAAATTCTGTGGTCAGGTCACGCACATGTAGGTCTGGACATTGCTGATGGTATCTGCTTCCTGGAGACATTGATAAAAAACATGCTCTTAAGAACTGTCAGAACAGAATAAAATGTCCTGAAGTCAGAAAGTCAATAAAGAAAGGTGGTAAAAACCAGTGTGACCTCAGGTAATTGTATTGCTCCATAAGAGGCAAGTCTTATTACCACACTAAAACAGCAACTTTTGTATGATTTCAACTGTGAGCAAATGACCCAAGTGGAAAGCTTTGCTTTGCCATGGCTGGCCTCCAGAAGGGAAATCTAACGCCCTCCATGACAAGCGAAGAGTCTTTTGTAGCTATGCATTAAACATATCTGCAGGTCAGGAAGGAGGGGATGGAAAACTGCTGTCAGCATTGGTATTCCCCTTGGCTACTCAGAGACAGTTGCACTGAATAAAACAGGCCCTGATCTTGGACTGGACATTGCGGCCCAAGACACCTGACCTTTGGCATCCCCAAAGACAAGAAAACCACAGAGACATTTTCAGCAGAGTATTCACTGAAGGAGAAGTTTTGCAAGAAAATTTGGGAAATTGTGACAGCATTGGCTTCTGATAGTACTTCTTCAAGGCAGCTGAAGTCTTATGCTTCTGGTGATATGACAAGGAGGTTGAACTAAGATAAAATGAGAACCTGACAGATTTGCAGCTTCTTCCTTCAGGTATCTCTCACTGAAATATTTAACTGGTTCGTTTAGCAATCTACTGCATACTATTTTTGCTTTTCCTATCTCATGAATAAAGTCTTTGGTTACTAAACATTTTAACAAAACTCATTTTAATAGATTTTTTGAGAATTTAGTTCTGATCTGTTCTGCCACATTTTTCCGTATCTGCTACTGTGACTGCATCCTTTAGTGTGAATATCTATTTGAATTTTGGCTTGGTCCAAAATTCACTATGACATTTCTTCAACATACAGAGCTCAGTCAAAATCTCTGTCTAGGGCTGTTCACACAAAAGACTCTCCACAGAATAAGGCACAAAACACATAAAGGTATTTGTCTTTTGAAGCAAATTACTACATATTGTCCATAATTTAAGCAACTGTCACTGAGCCAGATTTCTGGTTTTATTCCTTTATTCCTGAGGGAAAAAACCCTCTTCTGACTAAACCTTAGTTTCAAATCACATTTAGACACCCAATTACTGTATTAAGTTTATTCCACAGTTTGACATCAGTATCATAATCCAGTTACCTACCTCATGCTGCTTTAACTTGTGATAGTGAACATTTTCTGTTCGAGATATTGTACTGCAGCTACTGGACAGCCATAACTGATAAGATTATGTAAAAACAGCAGCTTATCATGAATGTCCTAACGTTTTCTGATGTTAAATACTCACTTGAGAATGACGCAACTGCAAATATTGCCAGTGGTTTTGTTTGCCAAGGTTATATTTTGCCTTAAGTGATGCAAAAGAACACAGGCTCTATTCCTGAAATAGCTGGTCTATAAATATGATACCTTTAGATACCCAGCTGAGCCAATGATTCTTTTGCCTTCAGACTTAAATGCTGGATTATCCCATTTGTGAGAAAAAAAAAAAAAGGCATTTTAGATATTTCACCTTACATTCTTATAGCTTAAGAGGGATTGAATTTTACCTTTCGTCTTCACTCAAACTGAGCAAGAAAATTGCTGACAAGCTCCTTTCTTTTTGATTTGTGCCTTATAGCTCCCCCATCCACTGCCACACCAAACTGCACCCCTTTGGCCAGTTTGCAATTATATTCTGGTAATAATCTTTCCCCTTTGGCTCTCCTGGCTTCTCATCCTCCAAGCCTTTTTGAGTCCAGGCTTCCTTTCCCTTATAATACACCCCAAATTCTAAGCACACCATAGTGCAGGTTTGTAGGCATCTGCAAATGATTAAAGCAACCATAGG
Organism: Daphoenositta chrysoptera; assembly: GCA_013397915.1. NCBI lineage: Eukaryota > Metazoa > Chordata > Aves > Passeriformes > Daphoenositta > Daphoenositta chrysoptera. The sequence continues at coordinate 61,358 of VZRO01007466.1, read as the reverse complement.
TCTTTAAAAGCTTAACAATCCTCAATTTGTAGGGATTCAGGATAATATTGCCCCAGATATTATATGGTAGAAATAACCTCAAGAAAGATTTACGTTTTCTGAATAGCAAAACCTAAGTCATACAGCCAAGTCAGTGATGACCACAGAGAAAGCAAGAGTTTCTGAGGTGCTATTTTGGGAAGCAGGGATGTGAAGAGAACAGAAACAGAAGAGAAAGAAAAACATAAAGCTGGAAAATATGGAATCCTCAGATCAAAACAGTTTTAGAAACTGGAAGAAGTGATTTCATCCTCAGGTACTGTTCAATCTCTACCCTAGATCTCAAAGTGCAGAAAAACAGCAAACAGCTGTTCTCACAGGACAGAGTGAAAGGGAAATGAGTAATGACCGAGTGCTGCTGCTTAGCTACCCAGGGATGTTTGCCCCAGATAGCAACAGCAGCAGCACCCAGACTGGGACTCTGCAGCTGCTCGTAAGGCTTGCCTCTGTCATGAACTAGTGGACTTGTTTCAGGCAGTTGTTTGATGCAATGGCCTTTTTTAGCAGGTGCAACAGATCCCCTACCCCTTGCTACATCCCACAGTCCACTTGTACCTTACACCACAACAGTTTTCATACACTGTTTTGTAAATTAATGACATTTTTCAGGCTGCTCAAAAAATTGTCTTATTTTACAATAAGGTTCTTATAAAAAAAGCCACATCTTCAAATAATTCCACTCTGACTGAATACAAGTTAGAGGCTTTGATGTTAGTATTGTAATAAATACATGAACACAATATGTCTACCGAATCTATATTAAATCTGTGGGTTTCTATCATATTATGGTTTTTAATCACATTTTTACAATGACAGTCAAAATACCATCTCCATCCATTTATCTTCTTAATAATCAGCAATGCTCTTTTGTCTGCTGAAAGATCTTTGGTTTTGCCCACACAAGCCATAAAAGTAGAAAACATGATGCAACATGCTATAAGCTCCTGATTATTTCCATCTAAGCACACATTGTTTGCACCTGCTAAAACTGCTCCAGCCCTGGACAAAATGAAATCATTAAGTATACTAACATTCATTAATATAAGAAAAATTTTAAAACTCAAGATATCCCACTAAGTATTCTAAAAAGCTCAAGAGATCACAGATCAAAATTTGAAGGCACTGGAAAACAGCAGCTCTACCTTAAGTTGGCCTAACAGTAATTACCCATTACCTTTGAAAATAAATCATTAAATTTGTTTTGAACTGTGTATAGAGTACATGATTTTCAACTGAGAGGAAGTGTGTATTTTTTTCATTTAATATAGCAAGCAATGACACTTTCAGCAGTTTTTAGTTGGTGGTATTTGAACTGTGATCTTTGAGTTTGTCCTAGAATTCTCCACAAACCTTCTAAAGCCCCAGAAGTCCTAAGTGAGCACATCACAGTCTCTTCTTTTTAATTAAAGTCCCTTTTCTTCAAATATCTTTCCATCTTTCTCTAGTTTAACACTGAGCTTGTTTCCCACAAACCATTATCCACAGAAATTTCTTTGTCCTCAGTTACAAAACCTCATTCATCTTTCTTCAAACATTTTTAGACTTTCAGGTACAGAACAGCAGAAGGTGCAGAAGGTATTCGCTTGTCACTGGTTTTTCTCATCTTAAACCTAATTGCCTCTGTGTGTAATTCTGTCCAAACCTAGACAGATATTCATAAGTTATATGAAGTTATATGTCATATTTCACATCACAATGTTAAGTATAAAAATAAAGTTTTAACAAAAATATAAATGTCTGATGCATGGGATAAACATCTCCCAAAATAAGTATCTACCTCCACCGAGTACAGATCAGGTATGCAAAGCTGTTCACTGGGCCTGCACTGTGGACATCTAAGGTTAAGCAAGACGAATTCTACTACCTCCACCACATTCTTGGTCCAGTCACTGGTAAAGTGCTGCAGAGATATTTCCATATAACAGAGTGTGTTACCTGACTAAACGCTAAGCAATTAAACACAAAGCCACAGCAAGAATCAGAACAATTAGCAAAAACCAAGGGCACAGGCTCACCAATCTGAAAAACATGGAAGAGGAATGATATAGATGACTGCTCCTAGTGCAAAACCCACTAAACAAGTGTAGGAAACTCCCTGGAAAACTGTGCAAACTGAGGGATTACCTAAAGGTTGTAAGACTTCAGAGGAATAAGAATTTTTTAAAATGTAAAATTTATTAGAGGATTATTATTCTAGTGGATTGCAGCAATGTGCCAAACTTACTCTGGGATGTGTAAGGGAACCACCAGAAGTGTGTAAAGGGAGTGACTAAGGTAGACTGGAGAGAGAGAGACGTAGAAAAACCAAGGACAAAGAGGATAAAGGGGACCAGTCCCATGTAGACAGCTTACCAATTACACTGCACTGCTGCAGTCCATCCCATATTATTATTATTATTGCACCCTATTTCTAACTAGTCTTGTGTACATGTACCTGTCAAGGCTAGCAAACTTCCTCAAGCAGGACAATAGGAGGATGATCACTGGAGCAGGACCATGTGCCTGAGGGACTTGAAGGTCCAGGGGCCTGCCAAGGGGAGACACGGGCTGGATGCCAGTGGCTGCCTGGAGGGTGTGCCAGAGCAGCTGCCAGGGCCCCCGGCTGCAGCTGGGTGCACACCCAGAGGTGGGGCCGGGCCCTGGAGGAGGAAGGGTGGAGCAGCAGCACCCAGCACAGCCCCTGTTTGCACAGGTGCCAGCACAGGCACTGCACTCTGCCCCCGTGGATTTGCGGCCGGCAGTCTGTTATTGTTTGCATTGTGTGTAAGGTGGGCACACAGGCATTGTTTTATATTGGTACGAGCTTGGTGGCACACAATCACAACAGCCTGGGCTCCTTTAACCTGGGAGGGGAAAAAATAAAAGAAAAGCCCTGGTCCTAAAAGTCAGGGGATTCTGCTACCATGAGCAAAGTGAAGAAGGGCCAAACGGACACTGGCAAAAAAAAAAAACTCCTGTTGAAATCCTGTTTGTCTAAAAGGTTTATATATTTCCACATATCTGAGTGTCCATGCAGTTTGTTTTAGGTATCTGTAACATATGGGGAGTAAAAGAGATTATTTTATTCAAATATCTGTTTCATTATATAGTCTGGCTATGATAAAATAGAAATAAAACATTGATGACTCCATAGCTGCTGTATCATGAAACAGCTAAAATTCAACAAGGCTATGAATACTGATTTAAGTATTTATGCAATAAAGAAATTGTTTTTCTTTCAAACCACTCCTTAAGTATCTTCCCAAAGAAAGAACATATACAGAAGTGAACTTTTTTTTTAATCACCAGGTCTGTAGGCAATGCATTGGTTTAGAAAATAATCTATCGTCTTCCTTTTTTCCTCAATCAACAACACCAAAATTTTGAAGGGAAACACTACCAGTTTCCTTAGATTTTCAGTATTTTATGTGGTGCTCAGGATTTTATTCTGCATACACTTGGGTACACATACATGCAGATACATGTATCCATAGTCTTTTTACATATAAACATTTTGATAAATCTAGGTAACTCCATTAAGGTGATTAACATGAGGTCTGTTACACCTCTCAAATCAGTGAGGGGAAAAAATAATAAAAACCCCTGCCAAATAAAAAAATATTAAGTGCTCCAGCTCCTTTATTTTAATTTCTAAACCATTTCAGCAATGGCCTGTAACAGACTTACATGAGCACTTCTTGCAAGCACAGCTACCACCTGGCAACTACTACATTTAAATAAATTTGAAAACGGCTACTCTGAGTATTGTGGCATTATGTACTTTTGGTGGATGACCACAAAAAGCGTCAAAGACAAACTGTAAGGGTTTTCCAAAAAGGACAAATCAACAGTGTACAAATCCATGGCCAGGGATCCTGTGAACTGACAGACTGCAACCACCACCTGCAAAATTCCAAATGACTGATTTCCAACCAGAAAGCCCCAGCTCAGGCCTACACTGGTTTTACAACAAGCATGCTTCTAGGAGTCACAGCAAGATTTGACTTTGGAAAACAGACGTTTTCCTGGAATGATAAGAGGGTGCCCCACTTTATGCCAAGACCAATCTCTGTGTAAAACTATACCCAATGATTTTGGAAAAGGAATTCATAACCAAATGCAGACTCCAAGTACCCTCCTAACTTTAAAATTTCTTATTTCAGCATAGTTACAATCTTTCTAGCAATTTTTAGCCAACCCTGATCCTTTGAGTTGCACCACTCAGGTCCTCTCTGAAAGCAACAGTGCACAAAGGCCTTGGAACATGAGGAGATCCTCTGGACATGGTTCATACCAATTGCTCCACACCAATACCACACCATAACCTCATCAATTTCTGAACTGAAAGCTCTCCTTACATTCAGAGTTCTGCACCAAAGCTAATAAATTCCAAGCAGCAGGGCTTGTTCACACCAGAGGTTATCATGACTCAACAAATCAATAATCTACAACTTCAACTCGAGCTAAACTGACAAGGCTGAAAATTTTTAATCACATTTCAGGAGATTAGTCTGGTTTTGCAAATTGTGCAAGACTTGACTACAGCTGTGTCACAAGCCATACTTCAGACAGCATATTCTCCCTCAATTTTTTCAGTATTTCAGGAAGAAAATAAACTGTATTTGGCACAGAGTGCACTGTATTAGTACAACAGGCACACAGCCAACATCAGCCTATTCCCTGATCTGTTCCACTTCTTCTCATCATCCTACTTACAGCTCTTCAGATCTGCTTCTCTTCCTGCATCACCCCGTAAGGTAAGTGATCCAGAGAGTAAAAGAGACATTATGGCCTCTTATCACCAAAGAGCCATAATTTTGCCATGATGATTCAGGAATCTTGCCCAAAGAGTACTGCAAGAGACAAGTTAAGGAGTAAAAACCAGAAATGCACATGGATTAGTGTCAGTAGATACATTAAACAGGATACTACATGAAGGCAAGTGCTTAAAGTGCTCAATTTCCAGATTAAAAAAAAAATTGAGTATTAAGTTTATACTAATCAAGTTCATAATTTTTTTTGTGCATAAGCTCAGGCAAAGAGGAGTGTCATTACAGACTGTAGTGCTAAGACTTTAAAAGATCTTTTTGTACAGGTGATATGAAGCAACATATGCATATCTCATATCTCTCTTCAGTCTAGACAGCCTAGTTTAATTCCAGCATAGTTTTCTGATCACCTTGGTATCTTCAGTAAAAGGCTGTTTATCCCACTGGAAGAGAAGCAGGACATTTCCCAGCCAATCTGTAAAGGAACTTTGGGCTACATATACCTTGTGAAGTATGAAACTTCCATTTTTCTTCTATAAACTTAAAATAGTAAACCTTATAATAAATCTCATCTAAAGGAGTTTCTGTGGTTTATACAATTTATGTCATTTTTCATCCAGATTTTTTAAGTTTTAAACAGAAAAATTTATTCAACTATGTAATTATCAATATTAGCAACTTAATAGTCTGAAGTTCAGTCAAAATATATAACAGTAGTTAAGCCAGAGCAAAATTGTAAATATGTTTACAGATGTCTGAAAATCCTAATGAATTTCTTTTTGGATAAAAGAAAAATAATATATTGTGCTGTAAGAAGTATAATGCAAGATATTTGGAATAATCAAAATCTGGTCCACTGCTTAAGGTCACTTGTTTGCTTTATTAAATTTGTTTAAATAAAAATTAAAACAAAAAGACAGCATAAGGACAATCATTTTTGTAACTCTGTCTGGAGCAGGTTTTTAATTATGACAAATATTAACCTATTTCATCCTTTTTTCTGTAGTAACAGTACCCAGGAATAGAACTGGAATTACAGATATCCTCCACCAAGTTATCTGCTTGTATCAAAAGGGTCAAACTCCACTGCAATATGCAGTGTTGGGCCATGAATGTCAGACAAATGGCAATAAAAGACTACAGGGGAAATTCCTATAACTACTCAAAGCAGATGATGACTTGAGAAGTCAGAGGATGCACAACCTTGGAAGAAAAGTCATTTTTCTGGAACCATTTGCTGTCTTACCAATGTCCATCAAATTTTGTACAGTGTATTCTTTTAATAGTGACATTTTTCTTTCATTGTGACATTTTGTACATGTGAAAACAATTATTTCACTACTGCCACAATATGCTTCTTCCTCTCTGGCACAAATGGCACAGATCCTGGCTTGCTGTGCTTACGACGATTCAGTTCCCTAGAAACAAAGAAACAGAAAAATGAAACTCAGTAGTCAGTACAAATGTTTAAGAAATACTAGCTTCCTCCTCAAGCTACTAATGGAGTTATCCTACACATAAAACCCAAAAAGGTAAGAATTTCTCTGTTTCTATTAATCAAAAGCCACATACTCCTTTGGGAAGAAGGACCACCCCTTTTAAAAGTAACTTTAAAGTTGGCTGATTTAGAAAGGTTTCAAATGGAGCCTTTCCTTGGGAGCTCAGCTTGGTTTTCATGTCAACAGGATCAGCTGCTCAAGTTTGTAGAGTTTTTTAGCTCATAAAGATGACTATGACCCACCACTTTACTGTTAATTCAATGGCACAGGAAAGTATGCTACCTCCTGCTCCTAGAAATTCCAATATGGCAATGATCCAGGTGGCATAAAACATTCATCCTGGAATCTGGCATTATCAAAAAACCAAAACCACAAACCCACAAAAAAACAAATGAAAACAAAAAACCCACCACACACCCAAACCATCCCATCCTATTTCCAGTGCAATGGGGCATCATGTCATGCTTAACCAAGCACTGTGGCTCTTTCCAACATGGTATCTGTTGCCATGTCCTCACTGTACTTTTGGGAAGCAGCCAGTCCTCACTGACACTGGCACTTGTCTGCATTTTCCTTAGAATCAATCCCGTAGCTCGCGATGGCTCATTCAGATGTTAGAAGGAGCTCTACACTCCCATACAGTGCTGCTCCAGCAGCACTGCAGGGATGCATTTATGGAGAGGAAGGGAAAGCAAAGGCAGGAGGGCAGAGGAGGAACACGTACTTCCGCCGCCGAGCCTCCCTCATGATCCGCTGCTCCTTGATTTGGCAGTAAATGCTCTTGGGCAGGTGCCGGTGCTGAGCTATGCGCCGGATCTGGGGGTGAAACTGGAACTTCTCCTTCAGCTTCTGATTGTAATTCATCGCTGCCCTCTCTCGGGGTGCAAGCTACAGGGAAAACAACACAGGCAAGCACGTTGTAAAAGAACAGGGATTGAACTGTCAATCTGCTCTACAAAACAAAATTTTAACTTTCCATTCAAATGGCTTCCTTCTAGTGAATTCCTTCAGAATAAAGGTAGGTAAGTATTGAAAAACCTAAAATTCCAACAATTTCCCAATGCTCAAACACAAAACTTTATCAATCATTTTAAAGTTGAGTGAAGTAAGCAAATTTAATTCCCGAAAATCAGGTTTTAATGTTCTGTAGAGAAACAAAAGAGAACATAAATAGCTGACAGTAAACACACTTTGATTAGTCTTTCCTAACCTCTGATGATGATCAACTTTCCCTGCAAAACGAAGATTTGCAGGCATTTTAATCACTAGCCAGTGTAATTAAAAATGCTATAGAGGAACTGTCTTCATCAACAGCTTTACAGACAGCTCTTCAGGTGACCTAAATCTTACCCAGCACCTCGATCCCTTGGGAAGCACGATGCACATATCAGATTTCAAGTATTACCTTGACTATATGGCACACAGGGAGTTCCAACTTTGATCAAGCAGCTAAAAAAGTCTTAGTATCACAAACACATGAAATACAGGTGAGGTGGTATTGCCGCAAAAGACTAATTTTTATTTCATGTTTAAAATTTTGTCTGAGCCACCATTAACAACACTGAAAGTAAGAAACATCTTCTCCTGACAGCAAATCTACAGATCATCTTTTTTTTTTCAATTAGGCTTTTTCCCTTTGGTCCTAATGTTTATTTATGAAAAGGAGAAAAACCTGTTTTCTGCATTTTTGTTTAAAGCATCCATTGCTTCATGAATAATAGCAATCTCTATGTATTTTGGATTTGCCTGGATCTGGGAATTTCAGCTGCATTTCAGTCTAGTGATCTTTCATATAAACATAACATCTGTTAGTATTAAATATGGGATGATGATAATCCCATCCTCTTTTCCCTACCCTCCTGCCCAAACTCTGTAAACTCCAGTATTTCACACATCTTTAAACTCTTCGTATTTTCAATTAAACCATGGCACCAGTCTTTTGCCATTCCACATTTATGTCATACACTATTATCTCCACCTAAAATATTAAAAGTAAAACAATAGTTCAGGCAATTTCTATTTATTCAGCTTTGTAAATGACTCAGTGTCACTAATTTCTCACTTTCAAGAAAAGACAGAAACTGATGCTAACAAAAAAAAGCAGTAACAAAACCAACAACTTTATTACACCCACAGCTGGAAATTCCACTTACAATATAATGAAACGTGTTTTCCCCCCTTGAAACCAGCAATTGGCTATCTATTCTCTGCTCTGGAGATCACTTTTGTATGTGACTGTATGTAGAATTTTTCATGAATATTGAATGAATAAATATCACACTCAGATGATTTCGGTCCAGAATACCACAAATGGTCTGAAAACAAGTATTGATAAAACATACCACAAAGAAGTTTCTGATTTGGGACAATAAAGAAACCAGGTACCAGATATAGAGTTGCTCATGGCTCAAAAAATTCTTATTCAGACACCAGAGATACATGATGCTCTTAACCCATTCTCCACATCCTCTTGTTCCTAAAACCCAAATCCTTCTGCTTTGCATACATTCATTGTGGCCTCTGAAATTGAAATTGAGTAAATTTTACAGTCTTAGCCAACTAAAGCTACCCTCCCCCTTTTACTGAAATTCCTTCTTGTGAGCCAGCCTGTGAATAGCTGGTTCACTCTCAATAAATCCCAGGTGTTCCCACTCTACAGAAAACTGCCAACATAATCCAAATTAAAGAGCTTTATTTTAATTAAATGCGATGATTTTCCTTTAATTTTAGAAGAGCAAATTGATGCCGATTTAGTATAACCTTGATGATTCTACAGACAAGAGGTGAATCTGTAAATTAAAGATACATCCAGGACATCTTATTTAAAAAGTTAATATAGATTAGGAGGTGGTGGAGCCTGACTCCATTTTTCTGGGTAACATGGTACAGAGAAAGGCACACAGCTGGTGACTTTCCATCCAGCTACCGGATGCCGGCGGCCAATACACCCGGCTGTGCTAAGTGCACCCTCATGCACTCGATGGTAAAAGAAAATTCTGCAGTAATGACAAGTTTCCTTCATGAGAGAGAGCAGATAGCTAAGAAAGCACACTGCAATAATGCATTGAACTCCAACTCTCTCTTGCAAGTCACTTTACAAAGGTCAGTGTGAACAGCTGAAGAGAGCAGCATTACTTCTCATTCTGTTTTGGGCTGGAGAAGATGCACAGCATGATTTGCAGTATTAGAGATTTCTTTTATAGGGACTAGAACACTCTCCAATTTAATATATATAATAAATTAGGATTTATCTGACATCAGGAGGGGATGACATGCTTAAAGGTGACATATGACTATGTTTTCATACGTTCCAAAAATTAATGCGCAATTTCTTTCCTATATGAAGAAAATGAAAATTATGTGGCAGAAACATAGCTGATTTGTGTCACTACCACAGAAGGACTTCACACCAAATACTTAGGGTGAAAAAAGGGGGAAAAGAACTCTTTAAATGCAACCAAGTTGTCAGCAAATGCCTCTTCGAGTAAACTGCCCATGCCTATTCTCCCTCCCGGTGACACAGACTGCTTATTTTTCCATCTAAGCAGAAGGAAAGTAAGCATTTTTGCAGAGCCCTGATTAAAAGCTAAAACCACCCTTAAAAAAATTCTCCTCTTCAAGAGGGCTGTATTTAAAACTCCACACTATATAGCACGAGAATATGAAATGAATGTTTATCTGTCCTCTTCAGGTTAGGGCAGGCAAGAGCACAGATGCAATATATTTTTAGAATCCAGATATATCCCAGCAGTTTTCTACATCATAGCTTGTATTTATTTATTTTTCTATTGCTTTGCTGAAAACACCTTTCTAAATTTATTGCCATTAAGTTCATTATTCATTCTTTCCTGGACCAAAAATTTTGATCTCTTTACATCTAAACAGACGACAAAAGCAAATAACAGAAGGTAACATAAGGCAATGTAGATGCTAAGAGCATAAAATCATAGCTACAGGGCTGAAGTTACAGGTGCACTGGATCACAAGCCCAGAATCACTATGAAAAGAATGCCACGCCCCACACTATCTGGTACTGCTTGTTATCAGCATTATCTCAGAAAAAGGAACCACATTCTAGAAACAGACTGAAAGGACAAACAATGGCTTAAGACAGTTTTGATGTGCTCCTGCTAATGCACTTTGCTAGATCAAAACCAAGATTTCTAACTGCACTTTCTCCTATCTCTACCAGCCCATACTCAAAATCTGGTATTTCTGCATTTTTTAAGAAAGCAGTAAACCTATTATTTACTTAAAAGCAGTAAACTGCTTTTTAAGAAAGCAGTAAACCTATTATGCTCCACTATTTTTCACTCATCAGTAGTTTTACTAAAATCCTAAGCATCCCAACCCACTGCTCTGTTCTAATTCATAAAACTAACAGAGACAAAATTTTGCAGCTGTTACTCACAGAAGTATTATTTCTCCCAGAAGTCACGTTACTAAGAATTCACACTCTAAGGAGTGAAGGCATAGTTTCTTTTTTAATGTGGGAGTAGACTGAAGAGCAATGCAGCTTTTACAAGTTTTACTGATGGTTCACTGCGTTCAGTACAATCCAAAAAAATCTAGTCTATCCCTTTCTTTCTATTAATTACATTAACTGTACACTATTAATTGAAATCTACTCTATTACTGCTGCTTTTTCAGCCTTTCCACTCAGATGAAGCTCTATTTCCTCCTCAAAAGCCATAATCATTTACCTTTTCATAAGCCCCAAACTTCTTCAAAAGCACAGGTAAAAAAGCATCAAACATACTTAACAAGTCATATTTTATGCATTTGAACAGTCTAGAGTTTCTCAAGTCTTAACTGAATCTTTTGCTTTTAGGCACGCAGAAATAGATGTTTACTGCTTTAAAAATAACACCTGTTATGTCCTATTTAATAATACATTTTGGTCAATTAATGAAGTTTTATTAAAAACTAAATGCTGAAAATTATTTTAAAGCAACTTCTGCAGTAGCTCCAACAGAGAGATTTGGGTTTTGTTACCCCCATGTAAAACCTGTGCAGTCTTAATTGACAGTGGAATAGAGATACAAGATGCCTCTGGCTCCTCCAGAGACTTTTCTTCTTTCTTTCATGTTTCACTGATTTTGAATAATGAGTGCAGTGCCAAATACATTAAAACCTAAAAGAAACATGCATGTCAGAACTGATGACTGCTCGGGTAGCTATGGTTCAGAAAGTACAACTTTCCAACTGGATAAATGTTCACCAGCCACAACATGAGTACTATATATTCACTGTAACTTCCTCGGAACCCAGCACTGCAAAAAAACAACTAAGTACTCACTAAAGGAAATAAAAAAATGTTTGATTACTATTTTTCTTTCTATTTCAGGATGTTGGTTTCTACCCACCCCCAGCACAAAAATATCCATCTTAAAATACAATGTATTGCAAGATTTTAGCATTATAAGAGAAATACAGTGACCTTTGGATGAGTCATTCAATCAAATCTTCTCAGCAAAGAAAAACAGCAGACCAAGCAACTAAGCATTTAAGACATACTTTGACACTTCTGACAGAATTACTGAATGTTCAGCTTTGAATATTCAAAACATTCAAAAAATAGCCACAGACCGTGGAAGAACTGGACATTTATAAAATGAGCCAAGCATATGCCTGTGAAGATAAGAACACCAATACTCTAAAAAAGAAGCAGATACTAAAGAAAATCAGTGGAACCTGCTAAATAGCCATTAACAGTTGCAGTGTTAAGAATCACAGGAACTACCAGGCTGGATCAAACAGGGATTGGCACAGCTGCCTGAATCCAAGCAACATTTCCAAGATACATCCAAGAGCGTGATAAGCCATGAGGACTCCTGTTAGCTACAATGACTCTCTAAACATCTGAAAATTAAAATTTCATAGTGCTTCTAAAAAAACCTTTCAACAACTATAGCCACTTCAGGCAGCTTCAAATTCTGTCTTGCTAAATTCACGGCTTCAACAAGACCATGCTTGAACACATTTCCACATAAGATACACGGATATGAAACATTCTCTTCTCGTTACAATGTAATTCTTCACAAGTTCATCACTGACCTGTGAAGTGAGAGCAATTTTTGACGTAATGCACTATGTCCATTTTAAGTTCTTCCTGTATTTCTAAATAATTTTGCTTTCTTAAGGTGTCTTTTGATGTTGCAAGGTGGTTTTTTTTAAGATAGGATGATAAATTCTGTATTCTAAACTATGGGAGGACTTTCACTTCTGACAGTAAAAAAAAAACCCCAACCAAAAAAAAATCGCCCCCAAAATAACTCCAAAAACAGAGGGGGAAAAAATCAAATAATAAACCACATGACATTTGACCTGTGTCATGGATAGTTATTGATTTGGTTCTCTTGGGAGTCGACAGCCAAAGTGCTTTGACAGAAATACACACATTACAAAAGCTTTACTGGAACGATCCCACAAGAGCAGAACTGAATCGTGGGCACAGCCTCCAAGGGGCACAGCAAGCAATAACACAAAGGAAAACAACAAAGGCTGTTTTGTTTAGGATTCCCGTCAGGTCAAGGAACACAAGAGTATCAATGTGCAGACCACAGCCAGTACCCCGTAGTCACAACCAGTAGTGCCTTTTTTAGGCCCATCCATGGCCAGTTTTCACTGATGCAAATACTACAGAAAACAGCAGAATGTCACTTATCAGTCTACATTCTGAACACTTCAAGAACAGCTAAGTTGTCCTTTTGGTATGCAATATTTCTGCAACGCAGGAGTAGCTGTGTTTGCCTATTACTTCTCAGAGTCAATTATCCTTACTCTTCCACAAGAAAATGAGCCAATGCCATCTAGTAGTCAATACAGTGAACTTTTTGTTCACATCTGAAAACATTAGGAACCCTTCTACATGAAAATTGTATTTGTGACATTCTTTTTACCCACTTGTCCTTCACACAAAGGGCTCAGAGTGAAGATGAACGTCAAAAATACCAGACAATTCTGTTGCAGAACAGCATCTTAGACAGAAACATCATGATCTCTCACCAAAAATATAGTGAGTAAATGGAGAAAGTTTCAGTTACTATCATAACATCAGGTGAAAAGGCTGTTGCCATAAGCATATGGATGTAACAGAAGGAAAACAGATAGTATTTCTATCCAACACTGCACTATCTAAACAAATTCAACACAAAAGTTAAATCCAAAAGTAAAGTCTCTAATGAACTTTGTGGAATCCCCGAAATTAGCAACTATGGAACTGATATTTAAGTGTTTGACCAAAGCACCACATGGGAAAATCCCAAGAATCAATGCAGAAGAGAAGAAAAAAAAAATTAAAAGCATCCTCAAAAAAAAGAGGTATCCTTTAAAAAATTAAAATTTAAAAAACTCAATCTAAACAGTAGTTTGTAATCACAATTACTACACGGACCTAAAAACTGTAAGTTTTTTTATCTACTGCTCTATAGCAAAATTGAGAAGAATAACAGGACTTCCCAATACCTGTGGTGGGCCATGGCTAAAGATATACATACACGTTATTTTAGCTGTACTACTCCACGTCCAGTGCTTCACAGTGCACAGGAGTCCATGAATTATCCTGTTTTCAGTGTAGCCCTAAGAATTCCTTCCACTCCCTCCACCTGCCACCTCTCCCAGCTCTGCTTCACCTCCATCCTACAGATACTTAAGGTTGATGGATCTTCAGGTAATCAATCACAAGCAGTCCTAGACATAAATATACAACAGATCCATCATCCCAACTGTACCACATTCTTCCCTGAATCACAGCTTCCCTCTCCTCTCCCCACAATCTCTCACAAGATCAAGCAGAAACTCCCCCAGACATTATCTGACAGCTCTGCCGATGGGCTCCAAAAAGGCACTGTAAGCTCCTCCAAAATACCATAACAATATAAAGCTACATGAAGGGATTACTCCCAGCCAACAAAGTGCCAAATTCATTCTCCAAAGTCACTCAATCCTTTGATACAACTTGAAGATGAATCTATGCAACTGGTAACTGAAAGGGAACATTTGGCCTTTCTCTGTACATAAACATCTGAACAAGTGGAACTGAAAAGAGTCATCTAATGAGACTGGTGATTGTTCATGCCAGGAACACCTCGACCAAACAGACTTACATTTCATTAGGTGGACTTCAGATACCCCACTAGGCTACCCACTTGGTATCTGAGAGTTATAGAGGTTAATGATGATCTCAGTGTCAAACTACACATCAGTGCCAATAGCCTATTTTACAATACATATGCTTATCACAGCATGACTTCTTTTTATCTTTATACTTTTTTTTTAAACGAACAAACTGAATGAATGAACATGAACTAATCGCATGCCAGTCAAAATCTTCAGAAGTAGTAACACTAAACTTCAACAGAATTAATTAAGTATGGCTAAGCAGAATTTATTACCTTTTTCGNTAAAAATATATGGTACTACATTACAAAATAACATAACCATAAAAATCTATGTATACATCCCCCTGAAAATTCCATTAAAACATAAAATCTAAATTTGGAAGAAAAAAATTAAAGATGGTGTAAACAAAGTTTAGATCTCATACTGCTCAAAAAAAATACTGATTTGCAATATATAACACAAGCATTACCTCAATGGGATTAAATTTCACACTGCTTATGCTATCAAAACCCCAAGTCAGAGAACACTTGGGGCTTGTCCTTTGTTCATCCCAAATGTCCACTTGATGGCCACAGGTGGCAAAAACAGGGTCCTTCCAGTGGTGATCAATTCCTGTATACACTGTCTTTAAGGGAAAAAAAACCAAACAAGCAAAAATTTTAAAACCCAATTGTAAGCATAAATACCCAAGTATGTTCTGTTAGAAAAAAGATCAACAAATCATTGCATATGGAGTCTCACATGGTTTTTTAAATAAGTGCTTTCATAGAAAACATAGTAAAGAGTTAAATAATAACTCTTTTTGGAAAACATGCCAAAGGTATATAGTATGAAATGCATACTGTTCCTGAAATAATTTTGATTAATATGCTTTTACTTTGAGAGTATTGGAGAATGGGAATGCAGAAAAATAACTGGCAAAGAATCTGATACCACCATAATGAATATGAAAAAGAACAGTAAAAAAACACCTCCCAGTTGTCCATTTATGATATGGCAATGGATTTGCTACTCTTCATTGTGATTTCCCTCCTTTAACTAAAATTGGACTCCATTTCTTTTTTAATTTCTGCTGATCAGACTCCTGCTCAAAAACAGCTGTTGAAAAATGTTTCTGCATGCTACATTTAAAACAATATTTAAGTTAAACTCTTGTCTAATTTTCATTAAGTATTTATTTATTCTTTTATCTCTGTTACAAAAATAAACGACAAAATATACTTTTCTGGGAATTTTAGCTATTTATTAGCATTCTGAAAGGAAGGAAAAAGTAAGGCCTATTTATTGTCCACCAATAGCCACTTCTTTGATGCATCAGTCATGCACTACAGCTTATTCTTTATCTTCCACTCAGTTATTTTTGCAAGGAATATCCAAGTAATAATGTAAAAGAAACACGAAAACAACATCTATTCAACTGTTGTGGAGAAACTAGACTGGGGCTAAGCTAAAGTGGTTGTGATGAAAAGTAATCAGTATTACTTTATCAATAATTATACTGTAATTATTATCAGAATAAATAAGCTTTAATAAGCTTAATCACCTCTTGTAATTCACCAGCAAGCAATACTCTACAAGAATAACTGTGTGGAAGAATGAGCACAAATACCATCAAAATACATTAATACTCACATCAGCTTTTCACTGTTTAATAGCACGTGTGCACATCTGCACTTTCACAAGAATTTCTATGTTTACTTTCCTTCTACTACATGACTCAATAACAAAGCTTTTCTTCACGCACCTTTAGGGAACGAAGTCCTTTTCTTTTCTATACTTTGAATTTGCAGCCTTTGCCTATCCTGTGGCTGTCATCACAAGGTATTAAATATCATTTTTCAGGGACAGGAAAAACAGAAAACATGGCCAAATAACCTGGATCTGTCATTTAAAAGTTTGCACAGAAATACAGTTCTGTTTACTAAGCATTTACTAAATTTAATCAACTTCATAGTAACTCTTATTTCTTAGGGCTAAACAATTTCATTATTTAAATTTTCAGCTAAAAATAAATTAGAAAGCAATTGAAGTTAGGAGTTTTTCAGACTGGCAGGACATCAGAAGTCAAAATTAGAGTAGCATCAGGGTCCTTATCTACAGATATTCTTAACTGCCCTCTCAGTTTTCCAAGTAGGATCAGATCTTCTATTTAGAGACTTTTCTCCATTCCATGAAATTAATATGAACTGTGCAATTCTAAAGAAGCCTAGCTTCTAAAGAATTTTAAGTGTACCAGAACATTCTAAGCAGCTTACATGAGGCAAAATTTTTCATTTGTAAGGCTTCTCCTCACTAGATTTATGGCTACTACACAAAAGGGGAAAATGTGGGGACAAACAGAAAAACCCCTTCCACAGGCCTTGGCAACAATCTGCTAAAATGTGAAATAAAGCCTTTTACTGTTGCATTATGGGGTCTGCAAACTTCTCCTCAGTGATGTGTGTTAACTTTGCATATCACCACTTTTGTGGATGTTATTAATTCATACAAAGAAACATCCTACCATATTGTTTAATAATACAAGAATTAGAAAAAAAAACAAAACAAACCAAACAAACCAAAACAAAGAAACTGCACTACCTAATCACATTTAAAGTATTATTGCAAGGCAAAAAGAAAATGAAAACTATCAGCAGATTAGATATAGAAGAAATGTAAACAGCCCCTCCTACTTTTTAATGCAGCACAGGAGCACAAATAGTTACACAGAATGCATAACTTCATCAATCAGTAATAAAAATATACTCCTTCACCAACCAATATTTAAACATTTTCACCCTTAAATCACCTAGAACTTGACTTAGTAACAACTTTCTGGGGGGACAAGGTTGGAGATAGGCAGTCAAGCAGAAGTAAAATAAAGTTAATAATAAAGAAAAAGGAGGAAGAACTGACAAGAAAGAATAATGAAAGCAGGTTTATGAAGATCAAATGATATCACAAAGATCAGATAACTTGCTTCAGTTTTCATCAAACTGAAAGAAAAATAAAAAAATAATGGAGACACAGTAGATTCAATCTGAACTCCAGCAAAATATTTAATATACTGACTTATGAAACCTTACATGAAAAACTAAATCCAAGTGAATTGTATTCAAAGCACTGTATTACAAATCAAAACCAGGTTAACCAAATATGAACAAAAGGTAGTAAGTGCACTGAAACAGATCACAAAAGGGTCCCAAACTGATCCTCAAGAATTCACACAGCAATCAATTTTACATAATGTCTTTAGCAATCATCCATATAAGGATGAAGACAATCCCTAGGAAACCAAATGCTATAATGTTGTAATACACTGCAAACTTAAGTGGTGACAGAAAGAGTACAAAACCTAAAACCATTAAAGATGCATAGAGAGGGAGATCAAATGAGATTCACCTTGGTAAAATATGAATGACCCAAGCATAATAATCCACTGTAATTTTAATTCCATATTGTGGAAGTACTGCTACTTGTTAAGTAGTTTCACTCTTGATCCACACCCCAGAATTATGTCAACGACACAGCCTGTCAGCTTCAAGCTACTGACAGAATAAGATTTCAACACTCACAGGAAGTGAATGCCTCAATGAAGATGTTAATGAATGAATCAGTAATTTTGAGGATTTGGGAGGAAGTTACTGGAACGAATGACAGCAAGAGAGAAAGGTGTAAAACTACTCACCTGCTGTGACCTTTGTCCACAGGAAAAATGCGGATGGACTTATCAAAGCTGGCAGACACAAATTCTTTCCCAGTGGGTGAATAATCCACATCAAGAACAGCAGACACATGATCCATATGCACCATCACAGGTGATTCAAGGAAGCGCATATCAAAAGTATATAAGCTTTAAAATAAATACATCAATAGCTTAATATCATGACAAGTCCTAAGTAAACGGTACATTTTACAGAAACCACACTTGAGGACAGACCCACATCGCAGAGGGAACTCCTTAAAATAGCTCATAATACATGAAAAGAAAGAAAACTGCTTTGTTTAGGGTTTTAAAGAAGTTTGTTAACCAGAGGGTTTAGTTACTGGATCAGACCTAGGTTTCTTGCTCACTATCAAAGGACAGATAGGCTCCACTATTCCCTTCATCATCTGTTCATGGGTCCCTGTCTCCAAGCATCACACTGGCCTCCTTTACTCCATCTTCAGATGTTAAGTATGCATCCTGAATTTGTAAAAGCATCTCTGAATGATTACAGCAAGCCTATTAATTCTGGAAGGTTTCTAAATATACCATATTGTGAACTCCTAGTAATTTAGAGTCTATGGTAAAGTTCCATTTGGTTGGCACCCTCTCTTATTGCCTAATTATCTTAGGCCAGACAAGTGCAAGGAAAGCTTGGTGTAGCAAGTGTAGGAGTGCAGGGAAAGCTTGGTCCTTACACATGGAGATGCTAGTCCAGCAGAGCACACTATCCATAGAAAAGCATTATGTTAAAAGTAAACACCCAGCTGCTGGACCACAGCTGGTTTGCTCTTAAGGACTTCAAAGATCAGATAAAGTCTACCTCTACTCCCTTTTAATAAATAAGCTAAGTGGCACAAGCAAGGCATAATCACTGTGAGATCATCAAATAAGCATAAGTGCTTTACAGACAATGCATTTATTGAAACCTTCTTAAGATATACTATCTAGTAGAACTATTATGTTAAAAAAAATTTAATTCACCAGGTTTCTCACCCTCCTTTCTGCATAACTGAAATTAAATATATCTTACTGAATACTATAATGGGGATTATTGCTTTTTCCTTCTAAATTCCCTAAGAGAAAGTATGTAGCATCTTGTTCAAAACTGCTACTCTATATAATCAGCAAATATTTGCATATACGTTGTTGATATATGGATTTGCCTTTGCATACGAAATGCTTCAGGCTGCAAGAGGACAGTTGTCCCTGACAGTAACAGCTATATTTTTTAGTTTAGCAAGAGGAAGAAAAAAAAATCTAAAAACCCCCAAACCAACCAAAAAACAAATTCATAAACAAAACCCCCAAACTTATGAACAAACAGATAAGGTAGTCTAATAGTTTTACCACACCATAACATAAATACAAGAAAAACAGCATATTGAATATAACACTACTTTCAAAGTCTGAGCCAGATTCCATTTCCTTAGAAAAACAGCCTTAAGATAAGTGATAAAATTCTTATGTTCTAGAAGAAAACAGTGATCTATTGTTAGATCACTGACTTCCTGGAAAAACGGATATGGAACACATTTGCAACGGCCTAGTTTTGAAGAGACAGCTTTTTCAATATCAGATTAGATGTTCACATGAATAGTATTGTTCAAAAGTAAAAAACTGCTGCAAGACATTGAAAGGATAAGTACTGCAGTCTCCAGAACTGTCTCACAAAAGAATAATCTGGCTTTTTTTTTTAAGAAATGTTCTCATCAAAATAGCTGATCAGTACAATGTATCAAGCTTCACAAGAGCTGGCAAGAAAATAAACACTTATATTGCCTCAGACTAGACCAATAGTACTTATTTTCCAGGTCCCATTTCAAGTTACACTTGCACTGCTTCAGCGGCATTCATTTTAAGTTACACTGCTTTTTACCCCCCAAGTACTGAGACACTCAGAAAGAGGCAGTCTACTGTCAATTCACATTTCTTAAAATCAGTATGCCTATAACCCTCTAGGTTATTAAGCAATTCAAATTTAGAGTTTGAGTAGTGTTTTAAAAATTTATTTTAGCATGATCGTAAATCACCAAGATACAGACTAAGAATATAACATGTCCAGGATTATCAAAAAGCAAGATTACACTTACTTGTAATCTTCATTTGCTGCAGTAAAAATGAAAGCTTCCATAGGGTTCCAACACAGTGTATTTGTCCTCATGTTCAAGATAACCTGAAATATATTTACACATTGCTACCTTGTTATAGGCAGTAAAATACTCACTGTAGTTCAAAACGTCTTATATACCACTGCAGACAAGTACTTTGTAGATAGAGAATTATGGCAGAGGAATAGTACATGACAGAATGTTTCCTCAGCAGTGTTAGAAGTGAAACCC
Organism: Daphoenositta chrysoptera; assembly: GCA_013397915.1. NCBI lineage: Eukaryota > Metazoa > Chordata > Aves > Passeriformes > Daphoenositta > Daphoenositta chrysoptera. Next base: position 40,921 of record VZRO01007466.1, on the reverse strand, counting down.
AAGAACCTCCTGTCCCTCATCATATGCTTACTGCTTTGGGCTACACAACAATTAAACTTTCTTCTGTAAATCACCTTAGAATCAAATTATTTTAAATGGTCATTGAACATGGCAACCTGCTAGTGGTCATCAAGTATATCTGGAACTTCCGAAAAATTTCACTTCTCTATCCTATTTACAGGTACCTTTAGTTAAGTAATCTATAGACATGCCTAATTAAATGATTATTTCAAGGGATATAGTCATCAACTGAAGCTGTGAACCAACATTTGCAAAGCAATATTAATATTTTTATGTATTACCCCTTCATTATTTTATATCTGAAATTGTAGCTCACTAATTTTCCTGGACAGTTGCCATTCCTTGTGAAGTGCCCAGCAATGTATACAGAAGTTTCTGTGTTGTCATCCACTCAGCACCATCACTGTAGCAGCAGTGAATCATTCCTCACACATCCCTAAAATCTGCTTGCTGCTTGTAAGCATATGGCCAACAAAGAGGCCAGCTGGCCCTGAAGGGGGAGGGAGGCAGCTGATTAGGGACTACTAAGACCCTTCTACTTTGGTAACTGCAGACTAGGCAAGAGGCACTAGGAAGGTGTTTGTTGGATGTCCCCACCTCGGAGGACAGCTGGGCCCCTGTGGGACAAGGCAAGGCAGGGAGGAGGTCGCCTGACACACCAAATAGAGCAGCTTTGGCTTCTGCCAAGTGTGAGAGGAAATTCCAACCATTTATTTAAAAGTAAGAACTATACAGTACACCTGACACAACGTGCATGTGTAATTACAGAGCAACTTATTATCAAACTGAACAACTCTAAACAGGATTGTCTACGATGCTCCAGGGCCAGCTATAATCCTACTTAAAAATCCTGAAATTTGGGTGTTTAATGCTATGGTACTCAAATCTCATTTTTGTTCTTGGCTTACTAGACCAAACACCATAAATGTACACACATATTTCAGAATATACTTGTACAATTATAACCCTTACAGTCATGAACACAGTCTCAAAACAAATTAATAGTGATGACTTTACTGAACACCCCTCCAAAAGATTGCAATGAATGTGTGCCTATTCTTGTAATTCTCACTCTCCCTAAGTCCTCATTTCCTAGGTGACACCACCCTGTTCATTATGAAGTCTGTGCTGCAGAACACCGCTCATTTTCAGGAACTACATTCAATCAGAACAGAATGTAATCATCAGATGTCCAAAGTGATCTCTAGTTTAAAAAGTGGCCACTGAAATGCCCTCTGTTTACACTAACGTGATGAGTAGAATTTGCTCAGATTTCAGTATTGCTCTAGTTATAAATGCTGCACAAATCTGGGAAGTTAATAATCAAGGACTGTTCTTTATTCCTTCCTGTACAAGTTTATCAGCCACTGCAACATGAGCACACAATTAATGTTAACCCACCATATGTATATTAAGTACTTTAAATCATGTCATAAAATAACTTCAGTATTGCCAAAAAATCCAGCTCTTTCAAAAGCAGTCAAGTTCTGTCATGCTCTGAATCTCTATTTTTTTCACAGAAATTTACAAGCCTTCAGTTCATTTCAGCAGTGGCTTTTGGAATTGAAATAGTGCCTGAGAAATGAGATTGCCTCTACAGTTCTAGCATTAGGTTCAGAAACAACTATGTAAGGCAACCTGGGCTGGAAGTAATTTAAGTTGCTGTAAATACATTAATAATGGCATTTCAGAAGTATCTAAAGCCATACCAGAGCCATCTTTTACTGCTATTTTTAAACTATTGCACATCTTCTTATAAAATGGGTACGTTTAAGTCCTTATTAAGACAAGTCAAAATTGTGAAGCCCTTGAAGACTTGGTTCTCTTGGTTTATTTAACTGTGAACACCTGCTTACAAAGAGTGTCAGCCTGGAAATGTTGAGATTAACACAAAACAGATTACTCAAATAATTAACCTGTCTTCCTTTATTATGTACAAGGTATTTGGTTGAGATGAACACCTAAGAATATAACAAGCAAGAGACAACACAGTTCCTGTCATCTATTTAAATGCTAAGGTCTATCTTTAAAACACCCTAAGCTTTCCTGATCCCACAGGTTGCACAAGAATTACTTTTAAAGTGCACCAACTCCTACCAAAACATTTTCCTCGTCTTTCAACAGAATTGCTTTCATTTGTGTTTTCCAGCTTTTTTAGACTAGTTCTTATCTTGAACTCAGGTAGCATCTCACTATCTCATCCCTCCCTTTTTAAAACTTAAGGCTTCAAAACCCACACCCACGACAAACAGGCAACAGAGCTACTGCTGCATGATGAGGGAAGCTGTACTCCGATTTCCATTACTGAAGGGACTCCCACTGAGTTCCAACTGCTTTGCTGATCAAACCCCAGGAACACAGCAGTGCCAGAAACTAGTGCCCATACATAAGTAAGGTACCTATCATAAGCAAAACCTTTCTCTTAGGAGTTCCAGAGCTCTTAGCTCTCAATGCAGAAATGGACATTTCACCTCCTCTCCATAGCAGAATCACCCCTATCCCAGGAGGAAATCCAGTACTGTGTCCATGGAAGCAAGGAAGTACTAATCAGTGTTTTATTCCTTTAACAGGAAATGCACCTCAGCACACTGCTTACATGGATACACAACCATGTGCACACAGGCCTGTATGCACATGTATGTACAGTCATACAGTTAGCATATATCCATATGTAAAATTCTGTTAGATTTAAACTTAGTTCACAAAGGATTAAACAGCATCCTTTGACCTTGTAACTGCAGCTCTACAGCACTAGCTGTGTTCATTTCAACGTTCAGGTCTTCAACTGGCACCACTGACAAGTTTTTATAAGCAGTGCCTCAGTGGTCCAAGTGAAACTTCACTGAAAATTGTTGCGGCACAGGGAAAGAAAGAAATACTGTTATGCCAACAACATTCCTATTTTATGACTACATACCACTATAAAGTTCTAGTGTGTATCAAATCAGTGACACTTCAGACAGTAGGTAACACAGGAGAACACTGTGTGCACATTCACAAGCCAGAATATTGTATTTCAAGAAGAATATTGTTAAGATAGTTCTGGGACTCAGAACTACAGAACTTGATTGAGGTTTGACATATGTCTGAATTACCAGCTTCTTATCTAAAATAAATACATATATTCTGTTAAATAGGAATCTTTATGTCATCGGTAAGTTCCACATATAAATACTATTTTGATTACTCTGCAAAGGATTTCTGAATGTTTATAGCAAGTGCACAGGGAAGGGTTTATCTCCCTGCAAAGTAAAAACACATTTTCAAATGCAGAGCAAGGCTCTCCAGTGGTGAAGTTATCTTGTTTCCTTCTGGCAAGGAGAAGAAAAAAAAAATATTTAAAAAACACACATACATAGACAGAATGCAGTACAGGAACATAAAGTTCTTACTGTGAAATTGCTGTCAGGTCAGGCACTTGATCAAGAACTACAACAGAGTGAGCATGACAGCCCGTCTGAATGCAGAAAAAGGCCCTTCTAATTCTGCATTGTTTAAATCACAATATTAATTCAAACTCAGAAGACTCAGACACTGAAAATTCAGTGAACTCACAGTTCAGAGCTTTCCGTTCTCTACTGTCACCAACAGTTACAGGCTACTAACATATTCAGGATGATTATTAGAGCCATTAATTAATCCTAAAAATATTACCTTCTTTAATGGAGTTGATTTTCTCATATCATATAGCACAATATTTCTGTCAGAAGCACAGCTTCCCAAAAGGTAAGTCTGAAAAAAAAAACCCAAAAGCAGTGTGTATGGTCTTTGAAATGCTTCTGGAGTGTGGTTAACAGCTTACATCAGATACCTAAGCTATTTCACAAAGCTGGTCATCAGTTTCTTTTTCAGTCAAGGAAATACATTCATTATTTTTTCTGTGCAGCTAATTACTCAGCACAAACATTTTAAATAGCTTTTTCTGTTAGATTGATAATCCATGCAGTGCCCTCTACTTTAAAACTAACAGACAATTCCTCATGAACACTTTTTCTATGAACATAGCCCAGTCAAGGGGTATAGTAGGAAGTGGTGTAAAAGATCAAATGCGATTGTTTTGCCATGGAGAGAGTGAGAAGTCTCAGTCACAGGTAGCAGAATACTGGAACAGATGAACTGGCAGCTCCACAGCCACATAACTGCTACACTTTGTGACTGAGGTACCAGGTATGTATTGTGGTGGGCAGAATGGAGACTACCCTGCTTTTGTTTCTCCTCTCCCCCACCAACAGAGACAAAAGATAAGAAGATAAAAATATATGGTACTACATTACAAAATAACATAACCATAAAAATCTATGTATACATCCCCCTGAAAATTCCATTAAAACATAAAATCTAAATTTGGAAGAAAAAAATTAAAGATGGTGTAAACAAAGTTTAGATCTCATACTGCTCAAAAAAAATACTGATTTGCAATATATAACACAAGCATTACCTCAATGGGATTAAATTTCACACTGCTTATGCTATCAAAACCCCAAGTCAGAGAACACTTGGGGCTTGTCCTTTGTTCATCCCAAATGTCCACTTGATGGCCACAGGTGGCAAAAACAGGGTCCTTCCAGTGGTGATCAATTCCTGTATACACTGTCTTTAAGGGAAAAAAAACCAAACAAGCAAAAATTTTAAAACCCAATTGTAAGCATAAATACCCAAGTATGTTCTGTTAGAAAAAAGATCAACAAATCATTGCATATGGAGTCTCACATGGTTTTACGCATTTTTATTACTGAAAGTTAGGTCACCAGAGCTACCAGAAACGAAGTCTTATCAGATGTACCCCTACCAGTAGGCAAGCTTTCTTTTTCATTTAAGGTGCATGTATGCACTTCTTGTTAATTTACAATGGAGTTGGCACTAAAGACATATTTACAAAATCCTGGCTGACTTTAAAGCAAATGAAAATTTTAAGAGTGCCACTGAATCTTCAGTGGGGATTTGAACGGATCCCACAGACATTGCAATAACTGAAGAGTTTCAAACTATCTATTTGAAAAAAACTGTAGTCAGCTTTTCCAAACATAAGCTTACCATAAATTCAAGGTGCCAAAGTATATCTTTTTAGACTGCTTTGTCAAAAAGAAAGATGCAAAATTAATATTTTGTATTGAATGGCTGTGAAGTATTGACATGAAAAGAAAGTTATTTAATGCAGACTAAGCACTGACAAGACATGTCTGAAGAGACTACAGAGAAATGTGACCAGTTTGCAGCAAAGGGGTAATTAGTACCAATAGAGCTAAGCAGTCTCTGATGGCATTTGAGGTAGTCCTTTCTGGTTAAATCTAAAATAAACGTAATAAAAATGTGAAGATACTTTAGAAGTCCCATTATAAAATTTGATGCCATCACCTTACAACCAATTATGATAACAAGTGATATCAAACTATTTTTCCTTCAAAAGCTTGATAAGAAAATATTCAAACTTAATTAAAAAGAGGAGGTGTGGGAAAATCAAAACCCAGATTTACTACCTTTCCAAGAATTGTGTGAATAGGTTCTTCTTCTTCTCCATATTCCGGGCCCTCCATTTTCCACTGCTTCACGGTTTTGTCATCACCAACCTGCAAATATTGGAAAAAACATGTACAGTTTTATGTAACTATATTCCCTTTTATTTTGCTAGATGTGCTTTGCAATTAAATACAGGCATCCTTTCCAAAAAAACCCATTTTGTGACATACACAAAGGCTTCCTCCTGCTCATTCACTGTTCCATTCTATACCTCCACGCTACAGATTAGCTCACCTGGTCATAACATGTTGTTAAAACATGTACATGGCCTGGCTGGAGTGAACATTCTTCCTAGCAGCCCACCTGGCGCAGTGTTTGTCATTTGTGGCTAAAACAGAGCCCGAGTTACAGCAGCCAAGCCTTGGCTGTTCCCCTGCTCCCGCCCTGCCTCCATCACCCCTGCCTCACCCACCGGCCAACAGGCTTGGTGCAGCTGGGAGGGGACACAGGCGTGGCAGACGGCCCGAACTGGCCAAAGGAGGGTTCCACACCACAGGACAATGATCTCCAATAAAAACTGCAGAACTGGGAGCAGGAAGAGGAGGTGGGGGCTGGCTCCACAGCGGCTGCTGCTCAGAGATTGTCTGGGGATCTGTCTGCTTCTGAGAGCAGGCGATTGATTCCCAGTTTGTCACTTGTTTCCCACCCCCACCTTTCCTTCATCTACTCAACTGTCTATCTTGATCCACAAAGCTTTTCCAGTTTCTGAAATAAATAGCTGAATAGGAAAAAGGTGAGCTGGAATGACGGCTATTTTGTAAGGCTACATTTTGTGATTTTTAATCAACTGGCACCTTAAACTGCGAATTATCTTCTGGAAGTCACTTTGATGAGCCTGTAATCAGTCAAAAGGCACTTTCCACCTCAGTTGCTCTGGTTGCCTGTTCCAAATTTTGTTCTACCTCTTGCACTAATGCCAGCACAAGCTTTTGCATGGCTGTGCAGTGACCTGGATCATGCGAACAGGCCTAAAAAATGTTAGCTTTACAAGTTTATCTTCCCTTCCCTGGCTGCACTACTACTGTTTCTTCTCTCCCTCTCTCGATTTTCAGGCAGAGGGATTGTCAAAAGGGGAGTAATTAACTTGGAGTCACTAAGGACTTTTTACTGTGACTTTCCCTACATCATAACTACTGACCCTGTGACCTGGTCTATACCTTAGAAAAGATAAATATAATGTAGTGAAAATGGCTCCTCTATGATCAGTTCAAATGAAGCACAACCTCAGGACACCTCAGTTTTCAAAAACAGTTCTTTTCGTGTTATCTTACTACTGTTTTAATGCCAACAGGAAGACATACTATTTCTAAGCAGTTTACATGCAACTGAATCTGTTGTGGTTGTTATGAATTAATAAAGCTTTATTCACATGGAATGATCTTGACTTAATCAGATTATTTTTAATCATAGTATATGCAAATGGTTACTTTTTAACATGCTTCTACGTCTTTCAATAAACATAATCCATTTACTACTTTAATGACAACTAGTTTACTCGAGTTTTAATCACATGACCCTCTGTTAGCCATTTTCTGGTATTTATCCCTTGGATGGTCTTAAATGACATCCATATCACAGCATGAGAAAAAATTTCATCGTAAATAGAAACGTCAGGTTCACAGACACATTTAGTAAGTGTATTCATACAGAATTTAAATATTGTATGGCAGAGAGCAAGCTTCTCAGTGGAAAACAGATGGTGAACAGTATTCTGTACTGCTGCACTGGTAAGGAGACACATAATACTTACAGTGAAGAAAGAGGTACCACAGAAACGGGCACACATGCCTCGAACAAAGCCTTCGTGGGCTTGTATAGTGCGAATACACTGGCGTCTGGTCAAGTTCCAAATTTTAACCTGTTAAAAACAGAGGAGCAAATATTCTGTAAGCTTTCTACAGCCCACAGCTGCAGTTCACAGCTCAAGTACAGGAGATCACACATGTTGTAATGAAATGGCAGAGCTGGCTTGGACACTGGTCAGATTTTGTAATGTCAAAAACATTCCTTTCTTGAAAAATAATTTTAAAAGTGAGGCTCTTTCCTTCTTACCCTCTCCCCTGACCTAAGCTGTACACTTACTGCATTTTGCACTCCCCTATTTTTGAACTAGAATTTTTGCTAAAAAACAGCAGCAGTTACAAATTTAGCAAAAAAATATCCCTTTAAAGACAAAAGCACAAGGAAATTTGGAACCAAGAGAATTTTTTCAGTCCACCTGCTGTACTACATTGTCTATAAATGTCCACCTCTCACAGAGGTTTCTGTTTCAAAGCTTTTGGGCTCATTTAAAAAAACAACAACAAAGAAATGGAGGAGAGTTTTCATATTTTTATGTATTTATAGCACCCAGTACTTTACTCGCTCTATCAGTGGATAAGAAATCTGGCTAAACTTTCACAGAAATTTGTTCCACTTCTCTCTGAAAAGGTAAACATCCCTTTTACCACTGCATGACATATGCACTTTCTATAAAAAGCAGAAAGCAACCAGCTGCCCAGGAGACATCTTTAAAGTATTCAAGTACTATCAAATGAACAATATAAGGGTGAGAAAAGACAGGAAATTCAAAAAAGACAGGTATTTTTTTCTGCAACTAGTTCCAATGAAAGTGTAATTGATTGTTATTTATAATTGTTACGTAAAATAATCAAATACATACATGGTTAGCCTTTCTTAAGCAGTATGAAAAATTGTTATTCCAAAAAGTTTTTGGTTGTGTGCCCCTTCCCCCTAGGTAATCTGACAGTTTAACTTCTTTAGGAGGAGGAGTGGGAGGGTCATGTGGGCAGCCAAAAGGAATCACAATGTGTATTGGGTTTGCGTGGCCAGGTTTTGGTAGTGGGAGTCTGGAGGAGTGGGTTCTGTGAGAAGCTGCTGGAATCTTCTCCATGCCCAGCAGAGGCAATGCCAGCCAGCTCCCACACAGAGCCACCACTGGCCAGGGCCGAGCTAACGAGAAATGGCGGGAACAACTCTGGGATAACACATTTAAGAAGGAACAAAAGTTAGCGGGCAGATGTAACTGCACTCAGAAAACAGAGTGAGAATATGTGAGAGCAATGACTCTGCAGACACCGAGGTTAGGGAAGGAGGGGGAAGAGCTGAGGGTCCCCTGCAGCCATCGTGAAGACCATGGTGAGGCAGCTGTGCCCCTGGGGCCCATGGAGGAGGTTAATGGGAGTGCAGAAATCCACCTGCAGCCCGTGGAGAAGACCGAGGCCAGATGCACCCAAAGAAGGCTGTGATCCACAGGAAGCCCTTGCTGGAGCAGGCTCCTGGCAGGGACCTGTGAAGCCATGGAGAGAGAAGCCCACGCTGGAGCAGGTTTCCTAGGACTTGTGACCCTGTGGGGGACCCACACTGGAGCAGCCTGTTCTTGAGGGACTGCACACTGTGGAAAAGTCACCTACACAGCAGCAATTCATGAAAAGCTGCAGCCTGTGGGAAGGACTCACATTGGAGAAGTTAATGGAGAACTGTCTCCCATGGGAGGGACCCATGGTGGAGCAGCAGAGGGAGTCCTCTCCCTGAGTAGAGGCAGGAAGAACTTGTGATGAACTGACTGTAACCCCCTTTCCCCATTTACCTGGGCTGCTGGGGGGGAGGAGGGAGTACCTGAGAAGGAGGGAGGGCTGGGGGAAAAGTAACTTCAAGGTCTTATTTTACTTCTTGTTATCCTGCTCTTCTTTTGTTAGTAATAAATTCAATTAATACCCCCAAATTCAGTCTGCTTTGTCCTTGATGATAATAGGTGAGTGATCCCTCCCATGAACCTTTCACTACATTTTGTCTCCCCTGTCCAATGGCACAGTGACAGAGCAACAGAAAGTTTCACCCTCTGAGTGAGGATAAAGGTAACAAGCTGAAGAAAGACAGAAATGTAAGGTGTGACAAAACCAACCAAATAACCCAACAAAAGAGAAAGAAAGAAGAAAATAAGAAAGAAAGGTATCTTCTTTATTGTGGTTTGTAAGCTTACCTCTCCATCACAAGCTCCAGACAGCACTGTAGACAAACTTTTTGGATGTTTGGCCATGCAATTAACTCCATCTCTGTGGCCATCAAGTGAATTAAGAAAGGGTTTTGCAAACACACGTTCTAGCTTTGTGGCATTCAGAGCTCTTACGTACTCTCGAGCAACCTCAAATGGATGCAATGCAGGGTCATAGTTCCTTGGAACTGCAACAGAAAAAACACACATTAGAAACCCATATTGGAGCAGGTCCAAAGGAGAGACATGATCAGAGGGATGAATGATCTCTCCCATGAGCAAAGGCTGTGAGAGCTGGGGTTGTTCAGCCTGGAGAAGAGAAAGCTCCGGGGAGACCTCATCGTGGCCTTTCAGTACTTAAAGGAGAGCTATGAGAAAGATGGGGACAGACTTTTTAGCAGGGCTTTTTGTGATACGACAATGAGTAACGGTTTTACACTTAGAGAGAGTAAATTTAGACTAGATAGAAGTAAGAAAAATTTTACAAGGAGATAGCACATGGCCCATTAAGGTTCTGAGCAACCTGACCTAGCTGAAGATGTCCCTGCTCACCGCAGGGCAGGGTGTGGCGGGCTTTGACTATATAAGCCTTAGAGGTCCCTTCCAGCCCACAAAACTATCGTTCTGTGTGTAAAATCAACACAATTTTTGGCAGTTTTAATAATGAATGTGCAAAAGCAGAACGCGACGTACCAAGAATAAAACAGCATGAAGTGCAAAAAACTGCAAGAGGTAACCTAGGAAACACTAAGGTCAGGCGCGATCTCAGGACCGGAACAATGGTTAAAGCCCCAGCCCCGCACTGCTGCTCTGACACCCCGAGCTGCAGCTCCCGGCCCCGGGGCACGGCCAGGGGAGCTCTGCCCCGCGGGAGGCACCGCGCAGATCCCGCCGGGCAGTGCCCCCGCGGGGAGACACGCCCGCCGCCGGGGAGGAGGGAAGCCCACAGCCCACGGCCCGGCTCTCCGGTTCTCGCTGCTGGCGGGCACCGGCCGAGGGGAGGGCGCCGGAGCGGGGCGCGGCCGACGGGCGCCCGAACGCCTTCCTGCCCCCTCCCTCCGCCGCCGCGGCCT
>VZRO01007466.1:6387-29868 GCA_013397915.1 Daphoenositta chrysoptera | reverse complement strand
CACGGCTTGGAATGAGCTGGCCGTAAGCCGAAAGGGACGGTTCTCTTCGCTGCTATCCCAGAGTTTCTTCTTGTCGCTTGCAGGGACTGTAGAAGGTGCTGTGTGTGTGCCACGAGCTGTGTGCAGGCAGATCACAGAGCTGGCCGGCCTCCCCCCGCTTCCATTGCCACCAGTGCCCGGGGACACCGGAGGACTGCCTGCTTTTAACAGGCGGGTTGTCCCAAGCCCGCGTTCAAAGTTCACCTTTATGCCACAGGCTTTCAACACTCAAAGCATAGCGGTGGTTTTGGAATAACCTTGGTTGTTAACAGTAGTGGTATTGTTCTGCAGAAAACTCTTAACTAGTTCGTTTTTCCACGAGGCAACTTCTCCTGACTTTCCTGCTCATTTGAGAAACTTGGCCACCATTTATCATATTCTCTGTTAGAGAGACTGAAACATTTTACCTGTATCTTTGGATTGTTTTCTTCAATAGATACTTAGGTGTTTTAAGATCTCAAAACCAAACTATCAGAGAGACATTTTACAAATTTTAAAATGCTGCATTTCCTAGTTGGGCACATCCTGGGCTATGAAAAGCATAGCCAGCAGAAGTGTTCTTTTCTCTGTATTTCCCATTTGCAAGACTACTTGGAAGTACTCTGTCTAGTTTGGGGCTCTCCAGGACGAGGAAGGAAGACAACGACACACTGGAGTGATTCCAGTGCAGCCCACCAGACTGGTGAAGGGGCTGGAGCACAGGCATAGCAGGACAGGCTGACAGAACAGGATCAGTGTGGCCTCAGAAAGGAAGGGCTGAGGGGAGCTAAAATTGCAGTCTGTGACAATGTTATTGGAAGACACACAGAAGGTAAAGCCAGATTCTTCTTGGAGATAGTTCATAGGCTAGAAAGGAACAAGCACAAGCATGAGCATGGAGGTCAAATACTGGAAAAGTTGCCCAGAGAGGCTGTAATCTCTTCAGCCATGGAAACATTCAGGAGTCAACTGGTCATGTCCCTAAGTAACCAGATCTAATTAGATCTGGTTTTAGTACAGGTTTGGATTAGGTGGCTTTTGGAGGTCACGTACTGCTAAATGCTTGTTTGGGTTGAAAATATGAGTTTCTGTGTTTTGTGTTCAACCAGGGAGTAGGAGCTGATATCAGAAATGGATGTTGTGAAGATTCTTGGCAGCATCATTGACAGAAAGACTTGCATTCATGTCTCTGATTCCCCATGTTGTTTAATATGTTTATAAACTTGATCCAATGGCTGTATGGCAAAAAATACTGAGAAATGTCTTTGGAAAGGTCTAGCAGCCCTCATTCAGGAGGGAGAAAAGAGGTGTTGGTGTTCTAGTTTTGAGTGGTTGTCAAGGTGTTGAGGCCTTGTCACACTGTGCTCAGCAAAAGCATTTTGTCTTTAATACTGAAGTCTGTCACAATGTGCAGTACCGGACACAAAGTGCAAGGGGAATGAATAATAAATGTGGCACTGAACAGAAAATGCCTGTTTACCAAGATTAATTTTGGTGGGGACACAAAAACTATACTAATTGTAAAACTTAGAGATCAATTTTCAGTACAGTTGCAGTCTAGCCATACATCTATATTAAGAATGAAAGCTACTGCTATGCTGGCATCATAGAGTAATTTAGGTCTGAAGAGAGCTAAGGAGTTCACCCCCTACTCAGATGAGCTCTGCTTAGATCAGTTTGCTCAGTCACGTATGCTGGAGTTTTGAGTAGCACCAAAGATGCTCTTCAGGCAACTTGTTCAAGTATTTGGCCACTCTGCTGGATAAAAAGTTCTGGTCTGAATTCCCTGTATTTCAGCTTGTGTCTGTTACCTCTTGTCCTCTCACCATGCACCATGTCACATATATTATCAGCAATCAGCTTACTCCCTTGCTGTTATGGTAGGAGCCATCATAGTTACCACTCCACATTTTGTGGACATCCATGTTCTGCATGATCTGTCAAACAAAAACTTGTGTGTTTTCTATATTTTTGAAGTGACATTTTCTGAATATTTGGACAACCAGCTAACTAATGAGGTTATTAGGTGGGAGAAGAAACCTTTGAGTATTCTGGTAAAAAGTGACTTGGGAATCAGTAAGATATGACCCATTGCTTTATAGAACATTTTAAAGAGCAAATTTGAATTTAAGAGTTATTACTTGGGACTTGTCTAAACAACTTAGAGAAACATGTTGTTGAGGATCCCATCCGTATCACTTGAAATATGCAGAAATGCTGGAGTGCTAAAAAGAAGAGACAGAAAACTTCAAATCTGCTGCTCATCAAAAATGTACGAAAGTGCATTTGTTTAGCCTTGTCAGATTGATAGGCACTTTCCTCTTACTGAGCTAAAGATTTCTGTCTGGTTTTTGTTTCTTTTCCCCCCCTGCTTCTTTTTGTAAGTTCTTGAACTCTAAGCTTATAAAGCTATAAACCCCAAATCTTGCGTACTTGTGAGATAATACTTTTGTAATACAGTTGATCAGTTAGGTTTCGTGTTCATTTGTAGCTTGCTTTGGAGGCTGTGGACTTCTGTGTTGGCCTGGACGCAGTTTAACTTAATGCTCCCTGAAATGTTTTCCAGTATAATTTCTTTCTTTCGTAGTAAGCGATGGATTGGAGCTGAGGCCGAAGTACAATGGGATTCTCCACTGTATGGCCACTGTCTGGAAGCATGAAGGACTACGAGGCCTGTATCAAGGGGTAACTCCAAACATGGTGGGAGCAGGGGCTTCCTGGGGACTTTACTTTTTCTTGTAAGTAGAACTGTAAAGTGTGTCATGCCCTGCACGATGTAGTGTTCAGATATACATTGCATCTTCTTTGTGGGCTATAAAAATGTGCTCAGTGACTTACAGACTTGTGATTCTCTTGGCTAGTCCAGGTCTGCTACCCTTAATTATGGTTTACTGTTTTAGAATTTAAGCAGTTTGAGTCGGAAACCTGTTCCTTTGTCAGGAACAGTGCATTCCCTTGATGCTGTGAAAATACTAGGGAACTTGAGAGGTGGTGATACTACCCATAAAGAATCCTCTAAAAGTGCCAATACACTGTGCTTAAAACCTCCTGAACAGCAAGAACCTAAATTGATTTTTTAAGTATTAAAGAACATGAGGTTTTCTACTAAAACTAAATGTTTGATTTTTAATCATTTTAGTGACAAATTTGTCATTGTTTTTGTCAGTTGATGGGCTTTGCTTATAAAGCCCGTTTTTTTAATATTCTGCTTTATTAACTCTGTTACTGTGACCTAATTTACTGCTTTCCCCTATTAATTGAAACATTTTAGGGACTAGTTAGCTGGTATGCCTATGCAAAGCTCACTTGTCAGTTGTCTAGACCCTGTTATTGTTGTGCTTCAGTCCTTAAGCTTTGCTATAGATTCCTATTGACAGTTCATCTTCTGTTGGCAATTTCTTAATCCACAAAGATTGCAAACTGGGTCAAGAGAAGAAAGCTCAGTGGATTTCTGAGCTAGAGGGTAGATACCTAGCACTGTGGCTCCCAATGAAAAGGAGTTCCTTTGGAAGTTAATTCTTGATATCTGGTAATTTTCAAGATGTAATCCCATTGATACTGACAGTTTAAAAATACAATTTAAATATATATTACCATAGTTCACTTTAAAGAGCTAACTGCTCAGAGATCAATTAATCAATTAAACAAAGACAGTTTGGATACCTGTTCTTCAAAGGCTGTGTAGCACCATGACCTTCAGTCAGGTATGTCATTCTGGGCTTGGATTTTTTGTGATATAGGTCTGTTTTCACCTTTACTAAATTATGTTTTACATTTTCCAGTTACAATGCCATCAAAGCTTACAAGAAGGAAGGGAAAATGGAAAGTCTCAGTGCAAGCGAACATCTAGTGTCAGCTGCAGAGGCTGGTGAGTTTAAATGCAAAGATTAATGTTCACTTCTAGCCTTTCCATGTGCTGCTATCTGCCTTTCTGTGTCAGTGCACCTTTTTCTTACAAGTGGCAAATGTAAGTGTTCCAGCCCAAATGCAATCATTTGTTATCTCTAAATAAAATAATGATGTCTAGCACAGATAAATAGGTCACTGTGGTCATCAGTTTTGTGCAGAATTAGCAGTTGTCAAAATTTCTTTTGTCCTTGTTTTCATTCTGTAAAAGCTTTTTCCATATTTAACACTAAATTGGGTCCCAAAATGTAACTATAGGAATCTGCTGCTATCAGGTTGTTAACTTGTTAAATGTTTAACACTTGGACCTGGAAAGGAGAAGGCCTGTTGAATCATGGAATGGTTTGGGTTGGAAGGGACCGTAAAAATAATCTAGTTCCAACCCCCTGTCATGGGCAGGGACACCTTTCACTAGACCATGTTGATCAAAGCCCCATCCAGCCTGGCCTTGAACACTTCCAGGGTTGGGACAGCCACAGCTTCTCTGGGCAACCTGTGCCAGGGCCTCACCAACCTCACAGTAAAGAATTTCTGCCTAATATCTAATCTAAACTTACTCTCTTTCAGTTTGAAGCCATCCACCCTTGTCATGTCACTACATGTAGTACAGGCAATTTAGAAGACTTTTCATTAGGATTTTGAAGCATTCATTTAATGGTGAAATATAAGGCATATTGTTTGACATGAAAAATAGTAATGGATTCTGTTACAATGGTATTTTCAATAACCTGTAAAGCTGTAACAGGTTGTTGCTATTAACCTGTCAGTATTACTAAGCAAATTTCTCATCAAAGAGGTGTCCATTGAATTTTGAATTATTGCATACTGAAGAATAACTCAGTCAGTGGTACATTAAGAAATTACATTTTCTATCTACTATAGATTATACTACTAACTGTGGAAAGGTGAAGCAAAAAGGAGGCTGTACTAGAAATATGCAAAAATACGTGTGCTCTGCAAAAGTACCCCCAGCAGGAGTAAATTGGACTTGGTTGTGAGATTTGAAGGGAGAGAGAGGGACCAATGGAGGGCATAAAGTTTGCCTGTTTTAACAATATGAGTACTCTGGTAGGAAAGGTAGTTTTATCAGTGTAGAGGGCTGTGTTACACTGGACTGAACAAACTGGGACGAGCTTTGGAGTTGGCATAACAATCAGTGTACCTTCTGTCTGTCCTCAGGAGCCATGACTCTCTGCATTACAAACCCGATATGGGTGACCAAGACTCGACTTGTGCTACAATATAACGCTGGTGTGGATCCATCCAAGAGGCAGTACAGAGGAATGTGTGATGCTCTCATAAAGATATACAAGACAGAGGGCATACGTGGCTTATATAAGGTAATCACATTTAAGAAAAATTCCAGGATTGCCTGGCACCACTCAGTAGTATGGTGAGACTTGGAAATATTTGTCTACAAAAAAATAAAAAAATTATAATAGCTCACTTTTATTCTGTGAGTCTTTCCCACTGAAGAACTGCAGCAAAAAGGCTTAATCAGAAGAATAGCCATTTATACTGTTGAAATATAGAAGGTACTGAAGAATACAATGTAACCTTTATGTATGACTAAGTCATCTTCTGTTGGGTGGTAGGATAGCAAAGTGTAAACTGCTTTGTCATTTTTTTGAGTCTTCCTATAATTAGAATTTGGATAAGCAGAGCAGTAGTAATGTAGCCTATGTTGTTTGTAGTACTTCCTTCCATTTTATTGTCTGTAAAAAAAATAATGATGTCTAGCACATATAAATAGGTCACTGTGGTCCTCAGTTTTTGCAGTATTAATATCTCTGTATTTCCTGACATCTTCTGGAAGATAGCATGACTAAAGTACTTGCTAATTTTTTTCTTCCACAATGGATAGTTTCACAACTGCTTATTTGCCCTCTGGTTATTGATGTCTGTAATCTGTCAGCTCTAGATACATTAAATTTGCAGACTTCTAAATACAGTCTGCATGTGTGTGGGTTTCTTGTTCCCTTTAATTTAGGGAAACAGATGGCAACTGGATTTGGACTTTTTGCCTCCTCCTCCTTTCGGGTCATGACATCAGGATGCATTCATCAGTGCCTGGAAGTTGTGAAGAAACCTATTTTAGTTCTGTCTGGCTCTTCTCATACAAGTAATGCTGCAGAATCATAGGATCATAGAATGGCTTGTGTTGGAAAGGATCTAAAAGATCATCCAGTTAGTTCCAACTCCTCTGCCATTGGCAGGGACACCTTCCACTAGAGCCCCATCCAGCCTGGCCTTGAACACCACCAGGGATAGGGAACAAGACCACTTTCTCTTAGAAATTGTCCTGATTACTGAACATTAGCTTCTTTTATTTTCAGTGAAAAACGTGATCTTTCCTATGCTGTAAGACTAGTGTGCTTCATGGCAATGAATGCCAAATTCTAACACCAGGAACAAGGCACCTTACTTCTTCCTAAATTGAAATTGTCAGGATTTCTGATTTGCCTGCCTGGATGTCTGCTCTGTTCCATGTAGATAAGTTCTAATTTCTTGGATCTGGTAGGTTTTAAGATGTCCTTCCACCCTTCTTTTCAGATTATTCGTGCGTGTAGCATGTGTCGCCTTTGGCACTAGACACTTCTTTGTAGTGTTAATCTGCAAGTGTGGGACTAAACCAGCTACTTCCTTTGAAAGAGCAAATTACTTGCTTAAATCTGCAAAGAAGGTGACCTAAATAGGTCTTGAGTGACCTACATAAGTATGCACACTGAGCAACTTCCATTTGACATCAGGACTCTCTCAACCTTGTCTATACTGGGGGAAAAGGCACCTCTTCAGGTGGCTCTTTGACTTGTACTTTAGCCTTCCTCCATTTCAGTCTTTGGGGGAGTTTTTACTATTCTTCCTCTGTTTGAAATCGCACAGCTAAAGCTTTGTTAATTGCCCTGAGTCACAGGAATTGTAGTACACACAAATGTCTTCTTTTTCCTCATAATTTTCATTTTAGATAGCATTCCTTATAGCAAGTAAGGGGATCTCAAATATCTCTCAGATAGAATTGGAAATAAAATCTGGAAGGAGTTTCTTTCTGTCTGAGATTTATCTTCTGAAGAATGGTATTTCTGACCAAGCAGTTCAATATTGCTCTTTATTGCACAGATGCTGTTACTGATCTGAGCAAATCCTTTCAGTCCTTTGAGGCACAAGGCTGGTAAAGTCAGGATACATTAATCTTTCTAGCAGGGATCAAAGCTGTCTTTATTAGCTCTGCTGGGTATTGATTGTTCATTAAATACAGTTCATCTGTGTCTGGGTTCCTCAGTAAGTTGTTCCTCTTGAACTTGGCCTGGTTTTGAAAAGGCAGGAGGAGTCTTCTTCACTCCTTATCCCAGTATTCATCCACTCAGTGATCTTCCACACCTTCCATCCACTGGGCTTTGTCTTTTGGCCTCCATCCCGCAGGTGACTGGGGACAGAGCTGGTCTGCTAAACACCAGGCTGAATTAAAAAACAGTGTGGGGTTAATGTACTTTGAACACACCTATGGATCTGTTGGGAAATCTGAGCTCTAAAAATTTGCTTTTAAGTTGAATGTCATGCAACCATCTTCACATTATGAGTGCTGTGTTGTTCTTTTCAAGCATAAGGTAGGAGAGACCAAACATGGTAAAATAATTATAGGATTGTAGGATTGGCACTTTTAGGAAAACAAAATATCTCTGAGCTGTTGAGAAACTGTTAGATGTGTAGTCTAAAGTGAGTGACTACTAAGACATCAGTCAGGAATGCAACTAACATCCCTCATGGCCTCCATATTTCTGTATGTGCTTTTTTTGTTCTCTTTTAGTGATTATATAGAAGCAGCAGTTGGAAATAAAGCAATGCTTAATAAACAACAGTAAAATATACAGGAAATGCAGAAAATTTAAGGAGATTAAAGTAAAATCCAGGTGCATCAAGACTTAGAATAATAATGTAGTATGCTGGCAACAACAAAAGTCATACCAGTAATGTGTGCTCATTACCATATGAAATATATTTAGACACTTCTGTAGTGTCATTTCACCTTTGGTAGGCAAGATTCTGTGCTCTGAGGGTAAATTGCTTTTTCTGGTCCCTTAATGGCTAAGGCACCTAGCTCTCTTTATTTTGCAATGCTTTTGCTTATGTAATTTTTCTTCTTGTAAATATGAAGCTTGTAAGGTTTGTTTATCTTTGTACTTGAACATAGCAAAATCCATGGAGATTTGGCCATCTTGATTTTAACTGAAGTTTCAGGTTCTACAGAGACATAAGCATGAGTAGCTTTCACATAAAAGATGGTAACAGTTTTCACCATGAAGGAGTCAAAATGATAATGGCAATTTCAGTGTCTTGCCTGCACAAGTTGTCAGAGCAGGGCACTCGGATACTACAGGTCTTTAACACACTGAGAGCCCAAATGAAGGCAGCACTGAAGAGATTTCAAAAGGTATTTGCTGCATTCTTCTGAAACATACAGCAGAGGCTGCTCTGGCTTGAGTGCTGTCAAACACTTCAGGCACTGATGTGAGTACCACATCCCCAAATGGACCTTGTTCCTTTCTTTACTAAGAAGAACAGGCTTTCCAGTGCATTTGCCTGTGTTTCTTTTTATTGTGATGAGTAACCTTTGAAACACTAACCAACAGGACATTTTTCTCTTGTCACAGATTTTCAGCACTTACAACTCTTTAAGCCAACTTCAAAATACTTCTTTATTCCCACTGTCTGCTGCTCAGAATTATATGCTTTACCACCTAAATTTCTAATTACATATTTAATTCTGTCTGTTGTTCTAATCCTTTAAAAGAGAATTCAAATAGGACTTCTTTGAGAAATTGTTCATTTTGTCAAGCCCTCATGGCAAAAATCTTCTAAACATGTATTTGAAATATTAAAGTAAAAAATAACAAGAAATACATGAAGTTAAATTATTTTTAAGTTTATCTTTGCAGTCATATTACAGATCAAATAAATATTAGATTCTATAAAATTTTGTGGCAAGAAAGAATTTTGTATTAAATTATTCGAAGATAAGAAAATAGAATATGTTTCAAAAACTTTTTAGCCAAGATACTTCAGTGCTGTGAAGAAATCAGTTTTGCTTTGAAACATTTTTCCATAAGAATACATTGTTTTCTATGATCAATAGAAGCCTGGGTCAGCTCGTATTTTACTGAGGCACATTGGCTGAGAGTTGCCTCACTCCCTTCTTGCATTTTTTAATATTGGCCCAACATTAAAAGTCCCTCAGTCTTTGGAAGCTTTTCTGATCAGCCCAAGACTTAAAGCATACTGGTATTTATTTGTGAAGTATCATCAGTAGATGCTTCAGGATTCCTGGGTGCAAGTTATCCAAATCTTCTGGCTTAAGTTTAAGAGTTTAGCCCTCTTAAAGGTTGTTCAACATTCTTTTGTTGGCAGGGAAAGTATTACCTCATTCTTCTATTATATAAATACATCATTCTAATTCTTTCCAAGTGGAGAACAATTACTTCCACTGACTTTTGGTAGTTTTACTGTCTAATCACAGGGAAATGTTTGTGAAGATTTTCCCTGCAATCACTGTCCATAAGTTTCATATTGTTCCTTTTTCTGCTGACCCAGATAATTTTTTCTCTGACATTTTTCATAATTTTGTTTTTCTCTGCTCTTTCTGTTTTTATATTACTTTTAGTTTCTTCTCTGATCCAGGATTTCTGAACACCAAAGTTGTCCTTTTCCCTTTGTTGGGGCCCTTTGGCTTCAAACTTCATGCTTACAGCTGACAAAATATCTGTGGTTTAATTCCACTTGTTCTCATTTGGTGAAGTGTTTTTTCTGGGACTTTGACTAGCCTTTAATGCATTTCATCAGTTTGTGGTCACTCATGGTGAGTTCATGACCATTATTTCCTACTGTGAGAAGAAATTTATCCTCATTTATCAAAAAAATTCTAAAAAATCATTTCCTGAATGACTGAAATACTTAAGAAATCTGTATGTAGCAATCAGAAAGCTGATCCCTGAGGTGGTATTTTGTGTATTATCTGTGCAATTTTTATGCCTACTGTAATTTTAGTTGTTGGGGTGTTTTCTGCAATTTATGAGTTTTATTATTTTGTCTTGTTAACACTATTTCAGTGGACTCCTGAGGGGATCCCTCTTTTTCTCCTTCTCCAGGCTTTTAATCATATACTGATAAGTCTTTATTCAACATTTTGGGCTTCCCTTTTAGTCTAACACAGAGTTTGGCATCTGGGCACATTTTTAAATTCCTTTTTCTTGCCTGAATGGATCACAGGAAATAAAACTGCTCAGTTTTTGGTTTGGTTGTTTTTTGGTTTTTTTTTTTTGAAACTTTATTTCTTTGAGTGTTTTTAACCATTCTTTGAGTGATTTTAACCACATTTTGATCACTTACTCCATTATAATTGTCCCCCAACAGTTTGCAGCAAGCTTTTCAGTCCCTTTCTGGCCAAGATCATTAATCCCTCATTTACTCATTTTTTCCAGTGTAAGTGACCAACTCTTCAAAAAGAGAATTAGTGCTTTTCAGAACCCATGCAGCTGGCAGCTCGTTTTAATGGAGCTAGTCCTGCTCCTGGGGGAACTCCTGCCTTCTCTTTCTTATGCAGACAGTTCAGAAAGTACCTGTTTTCCCCCTTCATTTCAAGTTTTTTGAAGCTAAAGGTTGATGTATATTTTCATGTGTTTGTGTGTGTAAGACAGTGCTGGAGCAGCTTGCTCTCCTCTCCCACAGGGCCATGTGTGGTGCTGGACATGGCAGTGTCACATTTATGGTTGGACTTGATAATCTCAAAGGTCTTTTCCAAATGAAGTGATTCTATGGTTCTATACAGACACGAACATTTTTAGTATAGAAATATATATATGTATCTCATAGATACCCATTTGTATAGAGACACACATGCAAACACCTATGTATCTATTTCCAGGGCTCTATCACAATAATTTTTTGTACCTCTGCTCCTGATGGCCCTTCTCATTGAATTGCCAGCATCTGTCATTGCCTCACCAGTCTCAGGTGGGAACCAAACCCCTCAGAGCCAGGCTCTGGAGAGGGACAGGCACTGAGCAGCACATTTGCAAGACCACAGCTTGGTTTGTGATCTTGCAATCCTAATCTGCGTTACCAGCTTGTGCTCTGTGAGGTGGAGTCCCCGGGTCACTTGTTTTATCTCGGTGACTCAGTAGGGGACTTTCGGCTGTATGTCAGAAAAGTAGCATTTTTTAAATGTGTGTGTGACTCCTGCCCGTAAGAACACCAACCCAGAACTGTCTCTGAGTCAGACTGCAACAGTCACAGCTGTGCAAGCACACTCTGTACACCAAGGGAGGACAAATGTAGGTGTGTGAGCTGTGGTCTGTCAAGTTATTTAGGTTTTGTGCATTGCCCTTTAACCTTGTTTTATCCTTTTTTTAGGGATTTGTGCCTGGTCTGTTCGGAACATCACATGGAGCACTTCAGTTCATGGCCTATGAGGACTTGAAAGAGAGATACAACAAGTATAGAAACAGAGTATCAGATACAAAATTGGTATGATGCTGGAGAAAAAATGTCTTGTGCCATGTGAATAAATAGAAGTTGATTCCATTTTTTGGGTTATACAGCAGCCAAATGTACAAAGTACTGATACATTAATTGAAATGCAGAATATATAGAAGGAAATAATACTTTCTCACTTTTTAGGAACAAGCATCTGGTTTTCACTGTTTTTGAAAACTGACTTTTTATTTTGGCAAGTGTTTTGAGAATTTTAGAGGCAGGAATGAGAATTTCTTCTAGCTTTGTGGAACCAGAGGGGATGGTTTTAAACCCTGGAAAACTGGGTGCAAGTTGGGGAAAGGTAGCTGCTTTTGGAAGTGTTTCTCTTGATGGGAATGAGAAGGCACAACACATGTTTTACAGTCAATTACTTGTAGCACTGATGTAGTAAACATTGATGTTTCTTTTAATGTGTTATATTGTAAGGGGGGAAATATCTAGAGTATTGTTTAGCTGTACATTTAAAAATCAAATAAGATTTTGGGAAGTTGGCTAATTTAAACCATACTTA
Source organism: Daphoenositta chrysoptera (assembly GCA_013397915.1). Lineage (NCBI taxonomy): Eukaryota > Metazoa > Chordata > Aves > Passeriformes > Daphoenositta > Daphoenositta chrysoptera. The sequence goes on along the minus strand of VZRO01007466.1, from coordinate 17,906 downwards.
AAGCAAGCCTGACAATTTTTGTTGCTTTTAGAACACTGTGGAATACATTATGATGGCAGCTGTATCCAAAATATTTGCTGTGTCAGCAACATATCCCTATCAAGTTGTGCGAGCTCGTCTTCAAGACCAGCATAACACATATTCTGGGGTGTTCGATGTGATCCGCAGGACATGGAGGTAGGTGTGCAAAATAAAAAGCCTACATCTTGGAAACTGAGTTTTGCAGAGTCAGAGCTACCTTTACTGGCTTCTGTGCTGACTTGCAGAACCAGTACAGTTCAGAGCAAACAAAATGTTAGTTGTACAAAATCATACTGTGCAAGATGCCACCAACAGCAGTAAGCTGAGGACAGAGGAGGAGATAGGAGAGGGTCAGTGCCACCCTGCAGGTTTCTGTTGTTTGTTCTGTCTGCCTTCTCTCTTCTCCAGCAAATTTCACAGGCAAAAAAATAACATTGACATGACTGGTTTGGGACACTAAATGAAGTCTCACTTGAACTGCTTTAGCTTATCACGTAGGACAGGAGTGTTGTGCTGCTGGGAGTTGTGGCTAATCCAAATTCCTGGCAAGGTGAAGTGAGCTAGCCAGAGCTGATTATACTGATGTCCCTGGGTTACCCTGGGGCCTGACTGCATTTCTAGTCTAGTCCCAGCTTCCTGACCTCACACCTATTCATATATTCTCTATTCAAACCTTCCCTGAGCTCTTCCCTGAGCTCCACAGTGCAGGTGAGAGTTTTCACACAGACCTGTGTAGTTACTCGGGGTGGCCACCTCTGCATGTGCATCCCCTATTCCCCTTGCTCTGGGCAGTGCTTCTGGGTTGCAGCATATTGCTGGAGAGATGGGAACGGAGTCATGGGCTGGGAAGAGGTGCCAGCTGAATGAGTGCCTGAGGCTGTGTTGTTCCAGGAGCACTCCTGGTTCAGAGACAGTGCGACCATTTCAGCTGGAGGCAACTGAGAGCAAAAATAGCTCTGATGTCTCAGTGCTGTGCCCTTCAGTGCTGCAGGCTGCAGGAAGGCTTGTGAGTTCTGATAAAGTGTAGTACAGCCATTCTGGGGCCACTACTGTGCTCAGGATGAAACAAATGCACCTTAGGGAGTAAACCATACCCAAGCACTTCCAGGATCTGTTTACTCATCGTTCCAGGTGTCCTAGGCCTGTGAGACCTGCAAATAAGGAGCTCAGATTTAATGTCTCTGAAACTTTTCAACAGCCCTAGCATGAGCACTGATTCAAACTGGGACAAGTTAGATTCTCATTTATTGGCCAGTAGAATCAAAATTCTGGAGGGGGTGCTTAAATTCTCAAAAAATGAATGCTGACTTTCCTTAGTTGTTTAGCCAGTTCTTGTAGCATGAAGAAAGGTAGTGAATTGCCTTCTACTTAGACAATACCCACAAAAAAACACTCAAAGCCTAGGCTAAATAACTGATCTACATAATACTGTTGTATGTTCAGAAGAAAAATGATGGGTTAATACTTGATGCACTTTAAACACTGTCTGAAATTGTTGTGTCTAACCTGAAGTGCATCTCTCAATGGGAGCATGAGAAATAAAATGCCAGGCTTTGTTTTATGTCTGATTTTTTTTTATTAAAAGACATTAATTAAAACCAATTTTTTTGTCTTTAAAGGAAAGAAGGTATTCATGGATTTTACAAAGGAATTATACCCAATGTAATCAGAGTGACTCCTGCCTGCTGTATTACCTTCGTGGTTTACGAAAATGTGTCTGGCTTTTTACTTGGTTTTAGAAAAGAAAATAATTAAAGGTATGAACTTGTGTTCCTAGGAAGGAATCTATCCCTTATTTTTTATATTTATGATCTGGGAGAAATTTAGTTCATCAGTCTTCTTTGACACTGTGAATTGATCTGGTATTTTGAGGAAAGAATGTAGAGACAGTAAAACCCTGCCAGCATCTCTCCTGTTGAATGTTCCTGCGTTGCTGCCTTCCTCTCTGAATCAGCTGTGTCTGCTTGAAACAGATGTCTGCAACTGTGAAATAACAGTGCTGTGACTGGGTGAAGGCAGCTGTGCAGCAATTCCATTCATCCTGGCCTGCCTGGAATAACCCACTAAGCTGTTTCAGCAAGTCTCAAGATAACACTTGGTGAGATTCTGCTCCTGCATAACTGGAAAACTTCATATGAGAGCAACTCTGGGGCCTCTCAAAACTTTCTTAAATTTCTGAGTCTCATTAAAACAAGGAATGTTGTCTAAACCCAACTCTGTGTTATTCGTCAGATTTTAGGATATGGAATGGTCCAGACTCCATTGCTCATCCAACGCAAAAATGCTGCCTCAGTGGAGTGGTGTTTGGAAACTGAAATTGTTTTTTTAAAACAGCTGTCCGTTCTTGGGTTTGAATAATTGCAAGTCTGATGAAACTCAGTTCTTGTCTCATACCAGGACAGACTTACACTGTGGTTTTTGACTTGGTTTTAGCACCAGACTGACATATGCTGTGTGCCTTGCTGGCCACTTAATTCATTTTCTCTCTCTTCCATTCTCTCTCCATCTCTCTGTGCCAGAGTCTGTCTCCATTAATGATACATCTGACCAAATATTACTAAGTAAATGCATATTTGAAAGTGGGCTTACATTTTAAAAATGAGGATTTTTTTCTGGTAGTGCCATAGTGATGCAGTGTTCAAACCAGTGTAATAACAAATAGGACCACACTTACTTTCAGTAATATTCTCTGGAAAAAAAAGTTTCTAGTCTAAAAAAATCCTCTGCACAGGATTTTCTTCAAGAAAAATCAGAACAATCCATTAATGTCTTCTTATTTGGTTTAAGGAAAAGATTAATATATCGATTGCTAACTTAATGATAAATTAAATTACAGTACATCTCAGTAAACTTGTATAATAATTATGTTTTTTTCCATACCAATAATTGTGATCAAGGATATGTGCTTTTTAGAGTTCTGGGTTTGGTGGTTTGGTGTTTTTTTTAGTTCTTTAACAGAATATGTTACTGATCCTAACATCTGCCTTCTGCTGTTGGTAAGAAGATATTAAGTATCTAGAGAGTATAATTTAACTAGGAAATAAGTTAGCAAAGACTATTCAACAGGTAGGGGGAAATCATCAGTTACATAGGGAGCAGAATAATCCTGAATAATCACTTAAACAAGTTAACTGTTTACCAGACTAACTTAAAGCAGAAACAACAATTTTTGATAAAAATTTAACAGATTAGGGAATTGGTTTAAATTTTAAATTAAAATCTGGAAAGCTACAGAAACTACTCAGTATTTTGAATCTTCGTTCAGCAATCCACTTACTTGTTTTTGTAGATACTATTGCCACATACCACATTTTGGGTATAACTAGCTTTATTAATAATTTACACTTTCTTTTCCACAATCCCATCCCCTGTACTGGTACAGTTGATAATTTCAGCGGAAATAATAATCTCATTTGGGGCCAGTATGACTGGCTTTGGTTTTTATTAAGGAAGGTTCCATGTGTATTTAGCTGAAGATAAACTTACTGAAAGTTTACCATGTGAATTGTGTAGATCCATAACAGCAACTTCTTCTGCCTTTGGGGGGTGCTTACTTGGGTTTGTGTGTTTTATGGTACACAGAATGAATTAATGGAACACTGAGTTAACTCTGCCACCCAGGGTCCAAAATACATTGTGAAGACAAATGAAAAAATCATAAAAGAAGAAAAGCTGTACACGTACTACCCTGCATTAGTGTGCTCTAGGCCCAGAACAGCTTACTCGTGCTTCAGGGTAAATCCAAAGACTGTGAGCATGTGCACAATCACTTACTGTATGTTAACTGACTTTCTGTAAATTCACACCATGGCTCAGCTCATAGTAACTCGTTTGTGTTCAGATACCTTAAAACCATCGTCCAAGCCAGAGAAAACATTACAGTTCTTCAGAGACAAAATACCAGCTGTGTAACTTGCTGGCTTGCAGCAAATCTCACAGTCTTGCAGTTGGGCAAGCCCAAGTGCTCCCCTCACTGCAGGTGTGCTCCCCTGGCATCTGCAACAACAGCTACAGGCAAGAGCTACCAAGCTGAGAGATGCCTGGGGAAAATATTACAGACTGTTCAGAAAAGGAAATGAGATTTAATCCTAAATAGCTGAAATAAATTAATTATCTCAGATTTAATGGGGTTTTTTTCCTTTTAATTTCTGGGAAGAGTGGAGATTTTTGCATGTTGTACATGCTTTTCACTGTTTTTTTTATTTCATTAATGTAAAATTGATTTTGTAATACAAACATGACTATGGTTTCTCTTTAGAATGTGTACAGTTTTAAAAAATATTTGAGTATGCCACTTGCAGCATTTGGAAGAAAATACTTAAAACACTGAGGCTAATGGTCTATTGGCATGATCGCTGTTGTCACTTGTCAAACAGCTGTGACATCATAGTTTCACTTTACCAGTTCCCTTTTTGAAAGCCTAGGCATTTCAACCTGCCTTATTTCTGTATCTTCTAAACTATTCAATATATCTAGCTTTTAACCAATACCAAAGTGATTCTATATATATATGAAAAACTAAATCCAGGAGAATTATTTTATTGGAGCAATGAAATTAATTGCTGTAACTGTAAAGTTATTTACCATCTGCATCTTAGTAGTGGAGACCAGTCATAGGTGTTACACTGAAATCCAGTCTATCAAGAAGCAAGAGAGGGAAGGAGAGCTTAGATAGTCTGGTTTTGCCCAGTTGTTCATAATGAGGTATTCAACACTTACCACGTTGTCTAGGTCACAGTTACATCACCAGGAGTTTGTTGAGAGACACGACTGTAACAGCAGAGCATCCTGTTCTGCAGTCAGCTTTACAGCAGTGAATTTTATGTATGTTTTCTGAAGGCTAAAGCCAACACCTGATTTTACTTTCTTTGAACTTTATAAAGCCTTCTAAAAAAATTGTGTATCATAATACCATGTAAAATTCCTTAAGCAAATTAATGATCAATAAAATAACCTGGACTTTTTTTTGTAAAAGGTCTTATTTATTTGATACAAAAATTAATGGTTAATTCTAAAAACAGTGGTGGTATTACATAAAAAAAGAAATTTAAAAAGTTAATGAACTTGGTTTTGATATTTGTATTCTAAAATGATTATTATAAAAAGCCTCTGTCGTGCAAAACAAGACAAAGGCTACAGATGCAAGGCTTTGGTGCCTTTCAGTCCAGTACTTGCATCCAACTCCATTGAAATAAATTCTGAAGAAAATAGTACATTTTTTTTTTTTAAAAAAGGTATTATAAAAAAGGAGGGAAGTTATTTTGGCAGTTCTTCAATGATGATTCGGGAGACTGAATTCCATCCAGTAGAAGCATCTCCCCGTGGATAATCTGAGCAAGTCCCAACCCAGATGGCAATATCCACCAAGCCAGCATTGATCCCTTCGCACAGACCTTCCACTGGTTAAAGACAAAAATCAGGTTACCTCTGCAGACACAATCCCTTTGTATTTCACAACTGAAGGTGCACACAAGTACTTAAGAACAGCAGTTTGTTGCAAGCTTATGCTATTTAGTTAAATGTGAACAGTTTATAGAATTTTAGAACAATTTCAGAAATAAAAACTATTACATGGAGATGTGGCAACATCAGTTACAGCCATGCAGTGCCTCTGTCATGCTGCTGCTTGACACTCATTGCAATACCTGAAGCAGATCACAATCCACAGGATGGCTAAATGGGAGGTGTACCTGCTGCTTTAAATACCCAAGTTTACACACTGGGAGCTGAAGTATGGCTCCATACCCTTCCAGCCATCTTTCTAGCAGTGATGGGAGGGGGTGGGGGCATAGCCATACCTGGTTTACAGCTAAGACCTGTAAAGGTGATTGCCACCCTGTAAGCTTTTCCACTCCTGATTCACTGTTCCTCCATAAAGTTCCACTCCCAATGCCCCACTAGCACCACTAGTTGGAGGTGGGGTAGTGAAGATCAGCCAGCTCTAGCCCTATGCTGAAACAATCCTGTGATAGCTCTAGACATTGGATTTCATGTAGTCATGCAGTACAGGGAGGAAAATGGAGAAAGAGCACAGACTTTGCATTCCCTTTTCCTAGTGTCACATCCTTTCTCGATGAACGACTTCATTAATTTGCCTTAGCTTAGCAAAAGAATAATTGCTCCTAGATTTTTCACTGTGGAGGTACTTCTGCACCCCCCCTGAAATCAGAGTAGAAATTGCAGGAGGAGTAAGTCTCATTTTGTGCACAGATAATGTGGAAATACCGGTATTTAAAGCCAGGATGACACTGTCTACTTGGCAGTAAGGCTGTTTCTCCATAGGCTAATAATGCACAGAATGTCTCTGTATTCATGCTGTGGCAGAGATCAGTAGAATTGTCTGGAGAGAAATGTTTTCCATTTCTAAATCTCTGGAAATAAATACCATGAAAAATAGCACAGCAAGAAGGTACCACTTAATAGATAATTATAATACTGTTACTATCAATAGTCAACTCTGAGGCAGGAGAGTGAGGAACAAGTGTTATCTGGCCACTCTTCTGCCTCCTGTTTCAGTCCTCTGACCTTCTGAGGCAGATGGCACTCTCTGCCTGTGGTAGCTGCTGCTGCCTTCTCTCCATCTCTGCTCTCCCGTCGCACATACCTGAAGAAGTTCGGTGGATGTTGATGGTGGAGTTCAGCTCCGGGCTCCCCTGGTCCAGGTAGATGATGGCCTCGATGGGCAGCGGCCCGGCGCACTCAGCCCCGTTGAAGGTGAAGTACCAGCGCTGACAGCAGGCGCTGCGGCACTTGAGCCGCAGGGAGCCGCTGAACAGCACGCGCAGAGCGCTGCTCGACCGCATCTTGGTGAAGGTGCACTCCTGACGGGAGGCAAAACGCGTTGCTACAAACCTCTGCGCTTGAACCCGTTTGTTTTCTGTATATTTGTATTTAGGACACGTGTTTAGGAATGTATTTATTTCAAAATGTTTCGGCTATTCTCACTAGTCCCCTCTGGGAAAAACAAAAAAAAAACCAGAGCCTGGCAAATGCCATATGGTGCAAAGATGCAAATCAGAACAGCACCTCGTAGATGGTAAAGGAGGAATGGATTATGGAAATTCTTAACTTTATTTAGGTAACACCTGCTGTTAAGTTGGTAGCCTAGTTACCTTCTGGGATTTATGTAAAGGGGTATAAACTCCCTGAAAGCTGCACTCAAGCCATGGAATCACAAAATCATAAGGATTGGAAGGACCTCTGAAGATCATCTAGTCCAACCCCCAAGTCCTTATGTGACAACACCACAGTTTCTGTCTCTGCTACCAGAAATCCTGGACTTAACATTTATCACAAGATTTCTGAGTGGTTTATATCCTGATAAAAGCTCCACAACTGACAAATAAATATTTTCAGGTTTTTAAGTGGTTGTTACCCTGTCTTCAAAATGCTGGATATCCTGGGGGGGAAAAAAAAAAACAAAAAAACAAAAAAAAACTAGGGACAGTTCTGCAAGTACAAGCCAGTGAGAAAATCTACTGAAAAAATTGATTCTCCCTCTAGACACAGCACAGCCGTTAAATTGCTGTAACCACTCTAGGCTTTGCTTGATAGCTGGGATTGAGCAGGGATTTCTTCTAGGCTTGCACCAATGTGTTTGGAAGTTTTACACCCAGGGCTGCAGTGGGGGACAGTGTCAGTCTGGGTGACATTGGCAATTCTGCTCCTCAGCAATGCTGATCCTTTGCAGTAGCATCCTGCAACTGAGTTTCAGTGAACAACCACTTTGAAGCAAGTTATAAATACAGGTATAATTAACAGATTAAAGATGTACAGATTAAACAGATTAAAAAGATGTACAGATTAAACAGAAGAGCTATAAAGATGTACAATTAACAGATTAAAGATGTACCATTTCAATCCCAAAGATCCTCCTTAGGACTGAAATGGTAAAAACCTTGCCCTGTTTTGTGCAAGCTGGAGGTACTTTTTTTGTACTGTGACTTTCAGCCTTACAGTTACAGATCTGCTCTTCTAAATGTACTCTTACACCATCCACAAAATTCTTCTGAAACCCTACTCCAGAAATGCAACAGGCACATAGCTGAAACACAGCTGGGAGGAATCCGAAGCAGCGAAACCTTTGGGAAGGTCACCCTCACATGCAGAAGAAGGCCCCGGCAGGAAACCTGTGTGGCTGGTGCTGCCCAGCCCAGGGAGGCAGAGCTGGGGACCGCCGTGGTTGGTGCAGCCGCTCCGGGCAGCGCTGACTTACCGCGATCTTCCCGAGGTCGATGCCGTAATTCAGCGCGCTCCACGAACACTGCTTGAAGTTGGGCGTCCAGGACTCCTCGATGCTCTCCCGCATGCACTCGCCCTTCTCCCCTTTCAGCCCATCCCGTCCCGGGATCCCAGGTGTCCCAGGGATCCCATTGGCTCCTGGGTTTCCATCCCGTCCGGGAACGCCACTGGGGCCTTGTAAGCACATGCCATTATACTGAAACACAGAACAGATCTTGCTGCTGCCATCCCTTAACTCCGAGGCTAACCAAGTCAAACACAAATGAATAACAACAAAACACAATACCCCTGCTGAGCCAAAATGTATGGGCTATTTCTGCATCTCTGAGAAAATGGTTCCACAGAAGAAAAAAAAAGAAGAATAAATTTTGAAAGATTAGCAGTGCCAGCAGAATTTGCTGTAAAAAAGATGCTTTTAAATGAAAAGATACATAAATCCTAGAATTAAAAATTTACCTAGTCTAAGAATTAAAACCTGTTGGAAAACCTCAGAAGAGTCAAAACATTTCAATACAGAAACAAAAAAAGAAGTCACATGTTAGTAGTTACTTTCTCCTAACCCACCACTACTTGTATAACTGTCTCTGCTAATAAATTTTCATTAATACTTTTTTTTTTTTTTTTTGAAAGTAAAGAAAATCTTCTATTTCATAGAGAGGGAGGGTTAATGCCACTTTTCTTCTGTCACTGCTCCCCTGGGACAGAACCACATCGTGATAATCAAGCCCCACAAATCAGACTCCAGAATGCACACAAATGGGTGGTGACATGGATGTGGGAAGCTGCACCCTAGAACAAAGCTGAACCCAGGAACCCTGTTTGTAACGGTGGGAAGGCACACATGGGAGGATGGCACACTAACATCCTTGCTAACATCACAGTATTAGGAAAGGTCAAATGTTGCTCTTCCAAACTCCATGTTAACACACATCGCCTTCACACTTTATGAGACTTGGAACTGCCTGCCTTGGAGAGGAGCCCTGCCAAGCCCAGAGGTCCTTCCCCCAGCAGACTGAGTGCTGGGATGCGGGAGGAGCACTGGTGTCAGCAGGCATGGAAATGCTGGGCAGGAACCTGCAGGGGCTGGCCATGGCTTTTACTTCATATGGTCTTTCCCATCTGGTGACTGACTGGTCCAGTCTTCAGCCCAAATCCTCACAGGGACCTATATTCTGCTCTTCCACTTTCTCACATTTATGTGTCTTCGTCTATTTTAAACCACTGAATCCCCACCTGTTTCAAAAAGAAACAGTGCTGCAAACTATTGCCCCTCATGCCAGCCTTGCCCTGTCTGCACTGCAGGAGCTGTAAATTACAGTCCCTGCCCTCTCTCCTTTGTCTGGCTGGTGAATTTTCTTCACTGAGGCTGTGCCTTTTCACAGGCTGCGGTGAGAAAGCCAGCAGAGCCATCACAGGCTTAGCTGGGCCACTCCAAAACTAAAATCAGTGACTATACAGAGAGGTCTAATAAAAAGTAAAATGAGGGTTCGACTAATGTTTGCTAGCATTCCCTTACTACCTTCACCAAAGAAAACCTTGCCGGCTAAAGGCAGTGGAAATATTGGAATATTTTAATGAAGAAAGCCACATTTTTGAAAAGTTAGCTGAAGAGACGGCTGGTTGGCAAAGCACACACCAACCCAGGAGAAAAATGCAAGGACATTTCTATTTCACACAGCACCAGTTATCTGGTTTTGCTGTTGCTTTCCCACTGGACTGTATTTGTAACAGTGACTGGCTCTGGCTTTTGCATGTGGTTACTCACCACAGAAATCCTGGATGTGGAAACAGGGAAGAGCTGGGGGCAGGCCAAAGCTCTGGCCTATTGCCCTCCATGCCCAGAGACACCAAGAGGGGCTGCCCTGCCTTCACAGAGGAGCTGCCACCCACAGCCAGACAGGGAGAGCACCTCAGCCATGGCACATCCCAAAAAATAAATGGGAGCACAAGAATTAGCTGGGCTTTGGACTCCCCTCCAACTAAAATTGTCTGTCTTGCCAAATCAAGACTTTTCCATGCTTTCTTAAGCTGGAAATGCATGAAACATGTTTTAAACATCCTGAAGGCAGAATCCCACCTCAGTCCTGCCTTCACTCTGCCCTGGCAGGGCTTTTGCTGCAGCAGTCTGTACAGCTGGGCTGTGCATGAGTCAGCTGCCACTGATCTACCCGCGCTTCGCTGCTCACTGCACCCAAAAAGCACCGAGCAATTCCCAAGAAATGAGGGACCCTAAAACACTGCTCCAGCAGAAAATGTAAGCTCATCCATGTGTACAGATTACTTATTCTCAATGCAATTCAATTTCCACAATGAAAGTGAAAAGGCAATGAAGAAGTGTGAAAGGGAAGGACATTGTGCTGTCAATGGTGCTTCAAGCATGTCATTTTAGGGGATCTCTCTGGACATCATAGAAGAAATGGCCATACCACCGATTTTCTACAGAAGGTGAATGGCAGTCCAGCTGCTCGCAGAAATACCTTCACATCTGCTTTCTACATTCCCAGGAATGGAAAATTTCCCTCCTGTCATCTATCCCTGAGATGGGATAGTCCCAATGCATTCAAGTTTCTAGTAGCAATGGAATTACAAACAGTGGTGTGCAGTCCCTGCCGCCAAAGAGAATAATGCATTCATGCCTCTCCAAGGAAAAGTGGGTCCGGTAAGCCTGCAGATAGTTTTCAGAGTATTTGCTGAAGAGCGGATTTTTTTTTTAACTTTTGTACTTCTTTCATTGCTATTTATGCACTAGCCTTTTAGGACCTACACAGCAGTTAACTGCTTATGTTGGAAGGAACTGCACAGCACTTACTACTTATGTTGGAAGGGCTCTAAGGTTCCGGCGCTGCCCCTGCGGTGCGCTGAGCGCAGGAGCCAGCCCACGGCGCTGCCCCGGGTCCCGCCGCGATGTGCCCCCGGCACCGGGCACGGCGGGGACTGGGGGCTCCGCCGGCTCCAGCGGCCCGATGGAGAAAGCACTAAAACTCCCACCGAGCCGCCGAAACCCTGCGGTTTGTGTCCAAGCCCGTCCAGCCCCTTCTCAGCAATTTCCTGATTCAGCACAACAAGGGCGTAATTAACTGAACCACGAGAGATGCCCGGCAGAGCGGGACCGGCGCTGCCCTGCCCGGAGCGGCCGCGAGGTTTTTCGAAAGCCTCCGATTTATCGATTTTTTCACATCTTTGCAACAAAAAAGGGGCTGCGCGGCTCCTCCAGCCGCCCCCGGCCCGCACGGCGCCCCCAACGCCCCCGCCCGCCC
>VZRO01007465.1:1328752-1526203 GCA_013397915.1 Daphoenositta chrysoptera | reverse complement strand
TTTTTTTTTTTTTGTAAAAGTTGAAATCCATCATTTTCCAATGAGAGTGCTGCATCTGTCGCTTGGAGTGTTTTTGTCTCGCTGTTGCACAACAGAGGCTCTCCAGTCTTTAACCTAAAATGGCAGCTTTAATTTGACTGGGGCCCATTCATTGACAATGATAATAAAAAGGCTGAAAGCTAAATGTAGCTGGATGCTTGGGGCACGTATGCAGAACACTTTCCTCTCCATTGCTGGGCGCTGCTAAGAGAGGAACTTGCAAGCTCTCTAGTTTCCACCGTGAAAGTTTCCAACACTTCTTTTTTTCTCATAAAGAAAAATAAAAATAAAAAAAAATCACATTGCTCAGCATAGACCACATTTTAGACGTCCGGGTTGCTTACAAACTTAACGGTGAGGTGATAGTTAAAGAGAGCTCCTTTCAAGGGGTCTGCATTTACAACAGTAGCAGAAAAATTCTAGTAATCCCTTTTAAAATAAGATGCAGTCTGTGGGAAAATTAACCATTTATTTCTGAGGTTTGTAACAGGTGATCAGAACAATTACATTCCATATATTTTCCTATATCCAGCTACTAAAAGTGGGGAGTGTTGCTTGTTTCTTCTTGTTTGGTATTGTAAATGTGCTCAGGATTTTGCAGAGATCCTTTTGATATTGTACTATTTTCCTCTAGGTTAAAACCACAGCTGCTTGGAAAAAGTAATTATTTTTGGTCTTAGACATAATTTGAAGTTTGAAACAGTTTTACAAAACGAAATTTCTGCTACTAAAGTATTGGTGAATGCCACAGATTGACACATCTCCTTGTCCTGTCTTTCTATCAACCTGAACTGCTTATTTTCAGTCTCTTTTGAGCTGTTTTTTTTTGTAAGAAATTTATAAAGATCATTATTAAAGCTGTTGCACAGGCTCTTAAAAGAGTATTAAATGCTTGTGATTGCAAGTTTAACTGAATTACTGATTCACTGATACTAATTGGATAATCATATTTGACCAAATATCTTACTAAATATTTAACAGTGTGATGACATTTCTGTTATTGCTTGTAAATCCTGGTGAGGTTATTTAAACAGTGGAAAAAACCTCTTATTTGTGACCCAAAATTATTTTATTGCCTCTTCAGTAATGAAGGAAAGTTTCGATCATAGGCAAGGACCACACAGTTCTTTTAGGGAAATAACAATTTCTAGGGATTGTAACATTGTAACAATATCAGTAAAAATGAGGTACAGTGGAATTCTCACTATCACAATCAAAACTCTGTACAGTGATGGGAGATTTCAGCTATGACCAATTCCTTTTGGATTTGGTTAATGCAGGAACCTGAAGAGTTGTGTCAAAGGAGCACTGTAAAAGGTTTCCCTGTCCGTGTAGAGGGGTCAGTTAACCTTAATGTAATTTTTTTCCACGCGAGTTATTTGTTGTTTTGAACCGAAGAGCTTGTGATGAGCGTTCGCAGCATTTCCCGTTAACACCCAGATAATACTGGGACTTTTGTTAGACGTAAAACACGTTGTTTGCGAGTCAAGGTGGAGCAGGCCGATGGCGAAGCTGCAGGCAGTGTGCTGGAGAAGGGGATGTGCTGCTCAGCCGGGGCTTGGCACGGGTGGGTGTCGTGGTCGGCGGGCCCGTCCTGCCCCGGCTCACTGGGAGGCTCCGTGCCAGGGCTGTGCCCCACGGACGGCAGCTCTGCGGGCAGGAGAGCCTGCACTAGAGGCTGCAACAAAACCTCAGCAAAGACAACCCACGCATGATTTTCTGTAAAGCTGGAAGGCCTGAGTAATAGGGACTTCTCAGGTTTTCCCAGAGCTGCTGAAGTGTGGCAGTGAAGCTGTGTTTTGCCATGTCCACGGCATCCCACAGCAGCCGGCTGTCCAGGGTTTGGTTTTGTTTGTAGCGTATGGTGTGGTAGGTAGAGGTTGCTAAGGGGGGAGGAGGTGCAAAAAAGTGACCAGAAAGAAAGAGGGTGGAAATAAATGCAGGTGTCTCCTTGAATCCTGTGCCTTACCTCTATCCTTTATTTCCCACTCATTTTTACATTAATTTTCAGATGGAAAGGCTTAAGAATGTGCTGGTCAGTATTTGCTCCTGTGAATCTGGTGTTAGTCAAAGAAATTTGTGTGGCTAGCAAGGGTACAGGCAACTTTGTGACAAGAGATGTGTGTGTCTGAAAGTGTTCCTTCCCCTAGTTCCCTTAAATCCTCACTTCCAAACCCTTATGTATTTGTCTGCTGTGAACAAATCACTAACTGCTCAGATTTATGAGCTGGTTAACTGATGCCCATAAGTAACACGGGTGATACTTTTATGTTACTTTAATGTTCCCTGTATACATGGGAAAACTGCAAATTTTAGTAAATAATTAAACTGTCTTTCTGACAAATGAGTCTTTTGAAGATAGGTGAGGCTTTAGACTTCACTTTTCTAACTGAAAAGTTATTGTATTAATTTAGCTTCATCATTCAGCTATCAATTTAGCTTCATCATTAAGACAGACATTACCTCCATCATTTCTCATAATTTATATTTTCATGAATAGCTTGTTTGCACAAATACAAACTACTACGGGATTTTAATGGAAGAAAGTCTCAAATACTGTCTATGTCGTAGCAGGGATATAAAGGCAAAGGAAAACTCCAACTGTAATTTATGTTTTAAAACTCTTTCAGAGGAAGGAGTGAAGTACAATATGCAGAAACATCCCATGTTCTTATTAGGTTTCTGACAAGACACTGAAGCCTGATGGAAGTTTCCCTCCTGATTTCTTTCCGCCTGCACAATCTGACTAACTTTCAGTGATTTGTATCTTACCCGAAATCAGCAGTCATGGAAATACCACGTTGTAGTTGTGCACTAAAAATCTTTCTTGGAAAACGAGGTTGGAGGGCATGATGCAAAAAATAAAAAGGAGGTTATGACCTAAAGGACACATTGCAAGAGCCCGAATATGACAACAAAGCTCTTAAGGGTATTCTTAAGTATATAAAAGCTGATTAGCTCTTAGCTTCCAACATTGTGACTTTTCAAAGATGTAAACATGCACCTAGAAGAAGCCAAGCCAAAACCAAAGGATCTTTTTGCTGCCACTTGTGTTCTCCTCTGAATGCTGCTCAGCAGTGGTTTCTAAACATCCTGGTTGTTTTGCTGCCCTTATGCTAAATGCATTCTTCATAAAAAAATATTTAAAAAGCAACAGCTTAATTAAAGCATTTTCTTTTAAAAGTTGGAATTCAGTAAAGGAGTGCTAATTATCAAATCAGCTACTGTTTTAGTAGAACATTGTAACGCATGACTTTGAAAGCTTATTGGCATATGGGAACTAACCAGAAGCCCTTGCTGGCATGATGTAGGGCTGGCTTTGCTCTGTAGTGACCTATATAGCTATTTTGGGTGTGGTTTTGCTTGGCTTTCATGGGAGCTGAGTCCAACCTTCCTCTGACATAGACAATTGCTGTGATGAGAGGGCCTTGAGGGGAATGGTGGGGAATAAATAACTTTGAGAATCAATTGTCTGGAAAAAGTCATTGCAGCCAAAATGTCTGCCCTCTTCCTAATGGTTCTGAGGGGAAAATAAAATTTCACATATACGGTCCTGATCCTAGAGGTTATTCTGTCCATGTTTCATTTAAATATGAGCTTGTGATTGGGGAGAGCAATGCAGCAACTTACCTGCCTGGGAGTAGCTGGCATGTGGCAAATCCAGTGCTGGATAGTTTTGGAAGCCCTTTATTTTAATGTCCTTGAGCCACTTTTTAAGCTGTTCAGCTAAGCTTTCTGCTTATTGCTTGAACTTCAACAGGTAGGTAGCTGGCTTTAAAATTTCTTGGTGATTTTGAAAGAAATTGACCTCTCCACAGTTTATTTCGATTTCTGTCTACAAAGTAAGTGTCACTTCTTAAAACATTTTGTGGAGGTGTACATCAGATGTACAAAGTATGATTCCTTCTGTGCAGGAGAGACAGTCCTGCTCTGAGAATTAAGCATTTTATTTCTCTTTCCTGGCCACCCTACTCCCCTCCCCCCAGCTTTCCCATGGATTTTTTTCCTCTTCAGATTGTGCCTTTCCTGTTGGGTTTTTAATCTTTTTTCTAATTCATACTGCTTTCTGTTTGCTTAGTGGAGTTGTGTTTTCTTGCCAGCCCTAGATAATTAGGATATGTGGCAAAATAAACATGCATTTCAACTCCTAATAATGCTGCTTTCTACCCAAACCATGGAGGATGCCTAAGTTGGTGTGGGAAGAGCTGGCTGGCTGCACCAAAGCTTGATGAAGTCTCATGTTAGCCCTCGGATGCTGTCATGGCAAGGGGATGGCTGGCAGCAGACAGCCAGAGCAGGGGGCTGCTGCAGTGCCCTGGCAGCTTTCTGAAGGTTCTTCATGACCCTTTGAATATGAAAATCCTCTTGTTTCAAGTTTTGTTTTCATGGAAATGACATTCCCCCATCTTTTAATAGTAGATACATAGGGCTGGAGTGGTCTTTCTTTCTCTGTGCACTCAGAGTGCACAGAGTTGCACTAGTGCAATAGTTGTGAGTGGGGAGGGTCTAGTCCTGTGACAGTTTTGAAATGGACATAGCTGTTGTGGGCTATCCCTTGCCCAGCAGAGAAATTTAGGGTGTGGGGAGCAGCTCCTGAGGGGATTGTGATATTTCTGAAAGAAATAGGGAAGCTTTGGAGACCAGGAACTGTGTGACCAGTGGTAAAGCAGATCAGAACATGGAGCAAGGCCAAGGAATACTTTAATAAAGGCACTTTTGTCCTCGATCTTAAAATAGGAAGCCTGTGGATTTATTTACAGGGTAAACAGGATTTGTTAAGTGGGTAGTCACTAGGTGTGAAGGAATACTGGTCATTCTTTGGGAAAGAATTCAGGTGAAGACTAACTAAAGCTAAACTGAAAGCTGGAATTTTAGAAGTTTAGACATCAGTAATAGGACAAAACACAGAGAAAGTCTTCATCATAGAAAGCATTGAGGTAGATAGTGCTGTTCTGGGAGAAATGGGAAACAAGCTCTCACATAATAGAAACTGAGAAATTCGGTTCAAGTCTTTGGTGTTAACTTGGATGAGCTAGTAAGTGGGAAGTCCGAGTTGATGACAATTTATGAGAAAATATTTTTTGCTTCAAAGAGGATCCATCAATGTAGCTGTTGGGATTGAAATGCAAAGCTGAAATGGTACTTGGTAAAGTGTCTTGCAGGAAAGTGCATGTCAGTCTGTACTGTAGAGAATGGCAGTTTAGTATCTCTTCAAGTTGAAGATTAACAGCCAGAAAGGCAATACAACTGACATGGTTTTTAATGCTTGATAGAAGGAGGATTGAGGGAAGGAAGGTAACGATGAGGCTAACAGATGTTCAAAAATTACTCTGATAAGGCTGAGATAAAACTGCATGAAGGTGAGAGATTGGTAAATTTAAAGGATGCATCTTAATTAGTTGTTCAGGGTATAACAAGTGTTTTCAAAACCTTACCTGTTTCTGGACAGGAGAGCCTATCTGCAGTCCAGAAATCAGGCATCCCAAGTGTCCTGCTGCTTGAAGTTCTGTATTTGAATGTGTATTGTTTTCTCATGTGGGATAAGAAATACTGAAACAACCATAACTACAGTTACTGGCTTGAAATGAAATCTAAGAATATGATTTTATTTTTTTATCTCAGCTGTCTGGTATATATCTAGGTAGGTCCTGTGGATTTTTGAGAATGTGCTCTGGTTTGTGCTACTTCTGGACTGAAGTAGCTGCTTGTTGGATTTGGTGGTTTATTGCAAGGCAAAAAGCAGTCAGGTCATCATCTCCAGTTCTTGATTTGAGAGGTGCTGGGACTTTGTTGCTAGTTCCTGGAAAGATCAGGCAGGCTTCACAGGGTGGTGTAGTTGTGTCAGGATGGCTTAAAGGAAGGCCCTCTGAGGTAGCAGCCATTGCCTATGTGAGTTCAGAGATTCCTTTAAACTCTGATGAGGGGACTCTCACTAAGAGTGTAATTCTTGCCTCGAGTTGTTTTAACCGTGAAGAATTCAACTGAGAGTTTATAGTGAGCAATTTAATATCTCTCTTGATTTAGGAAGGAATCATTCAGAAAGTGAGTTAAATAGGGGTTTCTGGACTGCCTCAGGATGTAAGTCTGGGAGAGACCTGCTAAGTAATTCACTTTATTTATCAGTACCATTGTGAGGTGTCTGCTGTGCTTTGCATTCACTCAGCTCTGTAAGTGGGGTACAGCCTCACTCATCTTTACTTTATTTGTCATTCTTTCACTGGGGGGAAGTGAATAAGCAGGCTTCAGCTTCACTTCCCCCCTCTTTCTGTATTGATTTCTACAAGGGTACATTGTCATTTTCATTTTTGGTTCTTTTTTTTTGTACAGAAGTAAGCGAAACGTGCTTCTTTAATTCTATGGCAATCTTTACAGAGGTTGCTGAAAAAAATTTGCCTCAGTTTCACCTGCATTCCTCCTTACTACAGTTCTGCAGTATTCTCCAGCCCACGCTGTCTTCCCTCACAGAAGTGACTCTTAGTGAACACACTTTTATAGTTCAAACAGGTTTTGAACCTTGTGGCAGCCATGCAGAAGGAAGGGGTTGTTTCACAGAAATGGCACAGCTGTTGGAAGAATCACCTTGTTACAGGCAGCACTAGAACAGAAACATGTCTTACAACTGGGGTCCAATAATCGTTGTAGTAAGTAGTAGTCGTAGAAGTTGAGCATGTTAGATGTTGCACTGAAACTATTAAGAAAAAGAAAGAAAAATGGAAGGGGGGCTGTTCGTGTGGCTTTTCACTTACCACGGCTAAAATCAGAGAAATGCTGTGGTTAAGGTGACTGAATTCTTGAATGGTGAGTTCTCCATGAAGTAAGTTAAGGCCTCACACCCCCCTGCTGCCCCCTGCCCAAATCATGACTACTTAATTTTGTGAGGTTAAAAAATAAACCTTTGGCTACAGAAAAGATGGCAGGTGAACACAATCGCTTCCATAGCTCTTCTCACAAGAAATTTCCCTAACATAGTGATTTAAAAGATTAATCTCCTTGATCTCTTTTTCTTCTTCACCTTTCTCTATCTCCTCTCTCAAAAGAAACCAGGATGCTTGCCTTTCTGCCTGCCTCTCTGGATTGACAACCTTTGGCTTGTCACAGGTTCACTTCCCTGCTGGGAAAGGGTGACTTCCCTGCTGAGACTGTGGCATGACCAGTAACATGTCCAGCACAACTGGACTGTGCAGTATGGGGCTGGTTGTGCAATGCAGATTTTGGCTGTCTGAGGAACTGGACTAGGAGGGGTTCGTAGAGGTGGATATTAGTGTCAGCTGGGATGCAGGCTGTCTGCCCGAACTTATGCCCTGGTGGGGCTTCTGGGATCTGCTGCTGTCTTCCTTTGTGTGCCTGTGTGTCACATGGAGTTTGGTGGTGTGTTCTGTGGCTGTCCAACATTAAGATTTTTGGTAGGAAGCTGGTAGGGTCAGGAAGGCTGAAAATCCCTTCTCTAATTTGACAAGGTGTGATGATGGTGGTGTTTTGGGACAGGGTGCTTTTTCTCTTCAGCGTATACTGAAAGCAGCTGTTTCTGTGTTGAGGAGCCTCCAGGTAGGCAATAAACTTTGAATAGCAAGATCGATTCAATGTGGCTGTGGGAGTGATACATTTGATACACCTTGACTTCTCTCTTCTGGAGTGAAACAGTACATCCGCAGTAGGCAGTCCATCACTGAAGGAGGCAGATTGATTCATGGACAGAAATCACTGGGCAGAAAACCTGGGGACTAGGCATCTGTAGCACCTGCTTCCACCTTCTTGGCTTGACTGCCTCCCTCCCTCAAGGTACTTTCTCTTAGGCTCATAAGATGTCCCCTGGTAGGTTTACTTTGGATACTGGTGACAAAAGTTCTTGCTCTTTTCTGCTTTTTAGAAATACTTATTTCTCCATCATAATGCTTATTGAGATTGGTGGTCATGTTCCCAGGATTGTTTGGGGGTATTTTTGGCTTTGTTTTTGTTTGGTTGGTTTTGGTTTTCTGTTTGTTTTTTAAGCTAAAAACAAACAAACTACCCCCCAAAACCTAGGATGAAGTCTGCCAAGTGTTCTTTACCCTCCTCTTCTAAGGTATCCTTATCTTGAATTTATGTTGGTAAGAATTTTTTTTCTTCTGGTAGAGTATTATACTTAAATCTGAGTAAGAGTACATATTTACATATTACTATTTTTTTTTTTTGTATGATAAGATTTTTGTAGCTCTGAAGATAGCTGAAAGATGTTGAATGTTGTCTTGTGGTTCATCTAATCATTTGTAAGTCAGGGTATGGGTTGCAAAATGCAGTGAGCTAATTTAACCAGACATTGTTCTGAAAGGAGAAGTTTCCTCTCTGCCTTTGTCCCCCTGCACCCTTCCTCACAACCACATGGCTCTGCTACTTTTTTTCGGCAGCAGTGCTTGTCAGGTCCTTCTGTGAGCCACTTTAGTTCACCAAAATGGCAGAAAAATGACTCTGTAAAATGGAGAGCATTTTGCTGTTGTAATGAATCAAACTGGCTCATAAAAGGATCTGATGAACACCAGAGCTGGTACGAAGGATGAGGGGGGCCGCTGGCTTGGAGAGCAGCAAGCCCTTTTCATCTTTTCATTTTGGTGGCAGTGAGCAAGTGGATTGGATCAGTTGCCTGGGAACCTTCATGGGAGAGAGGGAAATAGAGTAATCATCTGTGAAGCAAAGGACACGAAAAGAAAAATGTGCTGGCCTGAGTTAAAATGGATATTAAAATTTGTTTATTCCGGTGATGCTAGGGATTGCATGCTAGAAACAATTTGTTAGAAGTAATAATCCACTGCCCAGAAATCAGTTTTCCTACCTATTCAGGTAGGAAAACTAAAGCTAAAACTAAAACTAAAATATTTACTAATGTATAAATAACTTGTTTGCTCTTTCAAATGTGAAGTATTTAATCTTTGAAACAATTTATTCCCAAGAAAGGGGGAGAGAGGGTTGTTGTTGGTGGGTTTTTTTTGGTTTTGGTTTTTTTTTTTTTTTTGCAAGCTTGAAATCCTCCATTAGGTTCATTAACTTTGAGTCAATTTATCTGTCTCAAATTTTATCAAGTCAGTGTTATTTCAGTGTCATCAAGTTTCATCCGTCAGTAATTCAGTGGATTCCGTTATTCAGAGTTTTATCCCAACTATTTACATTTTCCTGCTGGTTTGAGATGGAAAGAGAGCTTGGTCCTAGTAGGTGGCTGAGGCTGTTACTTCCTATTACAGTCTAAAGCTTTCTGATAGTGAAATGAATGTACTCGTACTTGTTAAAATTGGTGAAAAAAGTACATTGCCAGTCAAATACCATGCTGCTTAGTCACTTCTGTAATACTAAGTGCTCTTGCTGCTCTCCAGAAAAATGGGCAGCTTACACTGTGTAGCTCAGCAGACAAATGAACACCTTACAAAAAGTCAGGGATCCTGACTGCAGCTTCTGCTCAATCCACCTGTCAGCTTGAGGTGACTCTTTCAGCATAGCAGCAACATGGCATTAGAAGCTGCCTGCTTTCTGAAGAGCCCTGCCTTTTTTGCCAACTTACTTGTGTATATTGCCTGCAGTGTGACAGAAAGGGACTTCTTGGCAGGTGGAAGAGTGGAAGCTCATGCTTTCCTTCCTGTTTTTCTCAAGATTTGGGCAATTGTATGTGCATTACTAGCGGGTAAACTCTTGCCATAGTTACAAAAAACTGAAACCTTCATGTGTGCACCATCTAGATTCCTTTCCTTGGGTTTTACATCTAAAAAATTCCTTTTCAGGATCTACAGGGGATGGCAAGAGGTGCAGGAGAGGGGATTTAAAAATTCTATCTTACTGACATTGTAAGCTGCATTTGGTGAAAACTGTGAGGATGGTGGCCCTGACCAGCATTGTGTGTGTTCAGAGTGAATATTGTAGTTACTAAAAGCAGCTTGTTTACATTAGGAATTGTATGTGCTAGCTCTAATGGGCTTTAGGAAGCCCAAAGCACAGCTGTAAAACATCTGTCTCTGGGACCAGATCTTGTCTGTCTGATGAGTTGTTGTCCTTCATTTCATGTTGAGATTTAGACAAGAAATAAAACTTTTTTTTTTCAATAGAAAAGTTCTTCAGCCATCCTGCTTGAAGACTGGTTTGTACTTGAAAGGGTATCATGCTGTTGTCTTGAACACAGAACTTAAAATAGGGACTCAGTATTAACTTAACTCCACTTCCTCTTTAATCCGATCATCTTGTTGCTATATGACCTTACAACACCTTAATTTAAAGGCTGCTTATTCCAGTGGATTAAATTTGGAGGTGTCTGGTGTGGTAGGCATTGCTACAGGAAGGGCTTAAAAGGAACTTAAGCGTTGCCTCAGAAAAAAAACAAAGCAACAAGGTGTTGGTATAGGAGCAGCGAGGGTATTTTTCCACTTTGGGATGCTGACTTGCTGGCATATGGACAAGGCTTACTCTGAAAGAACAGGAGAAATTTTGAGCACATAGTTCTGCTGTACCATAAGAAAAAGTACGTTCACTTCCAGTGAGTGAATTTGATACTCCTTGTCTTAATTACACATGGAAGTGTTAGAGGGCAAAATATCTGTTTAGTTCATGCATTTCTGAGTGCTTAGATGGTTTTTCTTCTTTTCAAGGCTAGTGACCTGAGCAGGTGGTTGGAAGCCAGGACCCGAAGTGCTACTCCGAGCTGGTGTGCCAGGTTCATAGTGATGTGTTTTGTGTCTGCCATATTGGGATGTGTAATAGTTGCTGATCACCAAGCAGCACTCAGCAGAGGATCTTGGTTCTTTACCAAGTGTTAATTCTGTCTTGCTACTGGTCTCATGAAGTAGATAAATGCCATCCTTAAAAGGAGAGTTGGTCTGACATTCAGCACTTAAAAAAAAAAATCTGTCTTAAGAGTTTAGAGTCTGTATCTGAACAGCCTGCTATTTTTCAGAATTTGTCTTCTTCTTTTAAATATTTTTCTTAGGAGTAAATTCTAAACAACTGTATTTTGTGTATTGAGTTCAGGGACCATAAGCTTCCTCCTTGTCCTATACAGTTTCTTGAACAAACTCTGCCAAACAGTCTGCCGTAATATGTTGAGCTTTGGCTTAGCGGTAGGGAGAGTTGAGACAGTGCACTCTCTACCATGTGCTATTTTATTAGCCATTTTGACTCACATTTTTTGTCAAGTTTTTCTTCCATCTCAAGTCAGGTATTTAACCTGACTAAACTAAAGTAAAGCCAAACAGATTATTTGTTGGGTGTGATCTGGGGGTTATGGTGAGTTTTACTGAACCTGTGAAAACTTTGATCATTTAGAGTCCTTGAAAATAAACTACTGGCATGTTCTTCCTTGTCTCTGACAGTGGTCTAGCAGAAGGTCTGTTCTGCATTGGGAATAGGCTGCTGCCTTCAAGCTTGGGCTGTGCATTCAGCACAGAATGGCAGCAGCACCTTCCATGGATTGGAGGAAGCTGGGGTAGGCTGGAAGGTGCAGAGAGACTGGGTTCTTCCATTGCTTACAAAAGCAATCGCCGTGCCTTCTGTATTTGCAGAGGGAAAATTCTGTACCCCCAGTTCAGGAGATGGGCTTTATAGGTAATAGAGAGGGTTTGTTTTCAGCAGCTAAGACGTTGCACAATGACTTGTGGATTGGAACCGAGGATTGAATTCAGTCTTCCAGTAATTCCTTTAAGTGCTTAACCTAAATATGTTGTAGTTATTTTAAGTACCTTTTTATAACAGTAGTAAAGCTTCAGGCCAGTGCTTTGAGCTGATATTATCTTTTACAGCTGCTGTTTAAATCAGGGAAAGTATGAATATTTTAATTTTTTCACCACTTAGTGTTGTTTTTAAGTCTTTTTCCTTCAAACATGAAAAGATTGTTTTAATAGAAGTTCAGTATTCCTAAAACTTCAGTGTATAATACAACTTTGATTTGGGCTATTAAAACCACACTTTTTTGAGTTGTTAAAAAAATCATCTTAAAACCCACTCTAGGTACTGAGTACATCCAGAGATGTACTGCATGTGCTACAGTATTTAGTATTGTAAGTGTTTCTGGTTGTTTTTTTTTTTTTTACTCCTTTAAGGGGTTACAACCAGATCATAAACTCTGTCTGAATTTTCTGTTGGTGGAATAGGGATAATCTGTTATACAGGATCGTTACAATTTCAGCGGAGTCTGATACAGTTTTGGGTGTCCTTGTCTGTCTCATGTTGTGGTCCTCTAAAGTGTTGTAATCTCACTTGCATTCTTGAAGTACTGGTAACATGGACTGAAATACAGTATCTTCATGAAAGGAGGGTGAAATGTTATACTGGAAATGGTGTATTATTGAAGTAGCATAGCTGTCAACACCTATTAAAACCATGTTGCGAATATCATCTTTCTGTTTTAGTACCAGAGGTCTGAATCCTATTTCATAGCCACCAAGGTGGAGGCTATCCAGAAACAGAGCAAGCCCCTTAGCCTCCACAGCTCTGCAGCTCAGAATTGTCTTGGAAAAAGTGATAGGTAATGCTTAATGAATTTTTCTTGCATGAATTCATCTAGTCTTCTCTTGGTCTGTGTAAACTCTTGGCTTCCATTGGGACTGTGGCAATGAGTTCTGCAGCTTAAGTACACATTGTATGAAGAACTGCTTCCTTTTATTTGTTTTATTTTGAACCTACCACCTGCTAGTTTTGTTTGATGTTCTCTAGTTTCCTTGTTAAAAGAGAAAGAGAACAATGGTTCACAACGTACCTGTTCCATGCTGTTCCTGATTTTGTAAACTTTTCATTCTCTCCCTGGTTGGCCCTTCTTGAGGCTGGAGATTCTGAAGGGTATTCAAATGCCTGTCACCTCTCTCTGGTCCATCAGTAATTTTAATTTTGAAGTGGAGGTGAGAAGAGAAAACACTGTCAATGCAGCAAGGTATAAGCACCTCATAGACTTGTGTATCCCGTTTCTTGTACAATTCTGTGCATTTTTTTTCCATCTCTTTTTTTCTTTAACGTGCTTAGCGTTCTGTTTACTCTTCTGGCAAATCTTGTTTTCCTAGATTATTTATTTTAGCTCCCAAATCGTGTCAGCGCTCAGTAAAATGTATGTAAAACAGTCAGATTGTATTTTCTCATGTGTGTTGTTATCTATTTCCTTCCACTGAATCTCATCTGCAGTTTATTACACCTTCAGTGGGTGTGATGAAGGTCTGCTGCTTCCTGCATAGTTGATTTTAATTTTTAGCAAAATGAACTTGTTAATACTATCAGCAAACTCACTTCAAGGTTCACCTGTTTCTAGATGTTTTATGTGCATGCTGTCAGTGCAGATCTGGAAAGGGGTTAATTTCCTGGTTTGAACTGGTTGCTTTCATCCATGTGAAGACCTTCCCTCATTTGCTGTTGTAGCTTAGTTTCCGTAGGAACCATTGCTGGAGGACCTTTGTTCAGCAGCTGGCATGTGTTTTGGTCATCCAAGTTAGCTCAGACTTTGGCCACTTATCAGTTGCTTCAATGAAATCTCCTGTACTGGTAAGACAGGACTTCGCTGTGGGAAAGCATCAGTGTCACTTCTGTAGTCTATACTTAGGTAAGTGCCCGTGTTTCTTCTATCTTTCACTTCCTTGCCCTACTGGGACATTAGACTTGCTGGTCAGTAGCTCTTGGCAGGCTAAAGGAATGACCACCTTTCAAAACTGATGCACCACCACTGGCAACAAGGCCGTGTTGGAACCCGAGTTATTATGTGGCATAGCAGACAGATAGGCTATTTCATCCTTCAGCTCCTCATTACTCTTGGTGAATGCATTGGTGACTTGCTGCTGTTTGCTTTGGTTTGGCCAAAACTGCCCCGAGGACTTATGTGCCAAAAAAATTGAAAGCTTCCCTTAGCTTCTCCAATGACAGGAGATGCACAAAACTTGTAATTTTTATTTTCTTGGAGTAATTCTTTCATATCTTGATTGTATATTAGTCCAGTGGATTCCCTAGCAGGCTTCGTATACCTGGCATTTGTGAAAGGACCTTTCATGGCTTTGCCCCTCTAGGAACATATCTTTTGTTTGCAATTTTACTTGCTAGTTCCTTTTGTCCAATTTATTCTCCTCTTCTTGAGAAATGTTCTTACTGATAACTTTCCCAGCTTGAGGTTTCACTGTGATGCATTTTTTCCCTTGTGTCTCCACGTTTTCAATATAGTATTTTTTGTCTGTTGTCTGTAAACATTTTGTCCAACTGCCTGATTTTGTTTCTCTTACCAAGCTTTCTCATTTTAATGCCTTTTTCTCTTTGAAAGTAAGCACTCCAATTATGCATTTTTGTTGTTTGCTGCTGTTTTAGGAATGCTAAGCTCAAATATATTTAATGGATTTCATTAGCAATAGCCATGAGTCATGATATAGTTAAGTCAAATATCATAGGAACAAATCTGAATTGTAATATAATTTTGTGGATGTTTAAATAGTCCATGTTCTAGTTAAAATGTAGCAGTGTTGCCCTGTGTGGTTCACTGTAACTTCATATAAATAGTTTGATAAATATGGTTTAAATGCTTTTATACTGTGATTTCCTTTTGCCAGCAAACCAGTCACCTTACCAAGTTGTACAAGTGGGATGGAAATTTATTTTGAATGCCACTGATTTATTTAGGAGTGAGACAAAGTATGTGACTGTGTCCTTCAGTTAAAATTCCCCATCAATTGTAAATTGATGCATTTGTTCAAATATACAGTATAAAACAGTATTACAATCAAGCTGCAGTTATCATGGGAGCCATAACCTCTGCTTTTCTTTTTCTTGGCTCTCTGTGTGAAAAACTGTACTGTAGTATATTATTTAATTGTTTAATACTGAGGTCTCTCTGTTTTATCATATTATGTGACATGCTACAGTACCACTCTGTATAAAAACCTTTGGTGCTTGAAGCAGTGGTGGAACAGTAAGAGTTTATTCATGACTTCATGTATAGATGTGTGAGCACCATATTTAGAAGAACTTTTGCACAAATAATAACCACTTCGTACTGCAGGGTTTTTGAGAATTATGTGGCTTTGCTTAGCTGAGAATGACTTGGAAAGTCATAAGTCTGTAAAGCTGAAGTCACAGGCATCACTGTTACTTCTGTGTTTCATTTGAGAACTTGTGTTAGAGAAAAGGCTCTTCTGAAAGTTACTTGCTCTTTCAAAGTAGACTGTAACATGCCCTCACACAGTTTTTCAGCATAACCAACTGAAATTTGAGGAATTTTATACTAAAGCAATGGAAAAAATGTTGGCTGTATTAAGATCATGAAATATTTAAGAACTCATGGTCATGAAAGTAGGTGAACTGGTTTTATAGAAAAGCAGCAGTTACGTTTTCAAAATGGATGCTCTGAAGGGTAGCAAGTATGAGTTCATAAGATTTGGAAATACACAGAATTTTAAGAGATCTTACAAAATCCGTTTTTTCTTTAACAAGAATGCAGGTGTCATGAAAGGCTTGTGCCTATTTCAGTTGTTGAGGAGTCATGATCCTGCTTTGCTAAGTTAATATTTAAGCTTTCTCATGAAACCTACTACAGCTTCTAGATAGCATGCCATATGTACAAAATAAACGCAGCAGTTGATTTGTTTTCTACTTAAAAGTTAAGTTGCAATCAGTGTCTATACATGTAAATTTGTTGAGGGTAACAGGAAAAGGAACTATGCAGAAATACAGGGTTTGTTTTAAGAAAGAACTTAAAGGAATTTTAGGATGTGGTCATTTCTTAGTTCAGCTAATACAAGCAAAGCACTTAGAAGAAAATGGAGAGGTGGTTTTCTGTTTGCAAAGAAGAGGTTGGTAACAGAATTTGAAGTAACAAGAGTTGAAGCTAATCCAGCCTAGACACAATTAAAAGCAGAATGTCTGGCATGGTAAATTCTCTTAGGTGGTGTTCAGGGAATGGGTGCTCTTGACATTCATTTTTGTATCTCTTCCCTAACTAATGCATTTTGAATTTTGCCTCCTAAGTAACTTTCATGAAGAATAGAGGGGAAATCTAGAATTTGTTTAAAAGCTGCGTAGTTGTGCATTAGTAGGATCTATCTCTGCTACTGGAAGATCACAAGCTATCAGTCATTCAGCACTGAGGTTTAAATGGAATAGCTGCTTTTATAGGCTGATTTATTAGAATATGTTGCTTATAGGCTTGTTGAAAAATGTCACTAGCAAATTTGATGTGAAAAAATGGCATGAGGACAGTTGGGAATTTTGTCATGGTCTATGAAGAGCTGATAAGCAAAATGAGGTGCTGTAATGCTGTTGTTTTCTCTCTTAACCTCTTTGTCCCCTATCCTCCCCCTCATATAGGATTCTGAAAGTGGCACTGGAAAGGGGAAGTAGGTCTTAATCTAGTAGCATGAACAAAGCTATGGATTATAGGTTTTTTGCCCCTATTTCTTTGATCTTTCTCGAAGGCATATATCACTTGTGTTCCCTCCACCCCCTGCAATAAGGTAATATCTCTTGGAGGCTTTTAAAACGCCACCTTTCTGTTGACCAAATAAATCTTCCAAATAAGTTTGGTGTTGATGATTTAGTGATCATGTTAGTATTATCTTAATTTTAATCAAAAGGGTGTACGTGTTGATGAGGGGCACGAGATTAAATCCCGTGCTTTGTTTTAGAGGACTGGAACTAGATGATCTTTAAGGTCCCTTTCAACCCAAACTATTCTATGATTCTGTGATCTGTGAAACAGTTATGCCTTAGCAGAACAGAGTCACAACGTAGGGTTTGTTGTAGGATAAAATCAAAACTGACTCTTTGACAGAAAGTTGTCAGTTTTCCTTGCTTTTTCAAATGCTTGGTTATATATTTGTCCTTCTGGTTTAACTACAGTAGCAAACTCTTGGAAGTTTTATGTGGAAAGTACTTCAAAATGTTCATAAAGATGGATAATCCCGCCATGGTTCTGATGCCTCCTTTCCCCCTTCTCCATATGATTATTGATCTGAATCAGACATTTGCCCATCACTGGGCCACATATTCTTATTAATGAGATAGATAAGGATAAGCAGTAGGAATTGAATTGTCTGTTTCTGTGTAAGCACAGCTTCTGTATGGTGAAGAATGATGATTTTTCTTTCCTCTAGTCTCCTTTTAACCATATATGTCTAGAAAAGAAATAGTCAAACTACCAGTTACATGTTTTTAGCATAGAAGTAGAAGAATAATCTGGGCATTTAATGTATTGGGCATAAAATAAAAATTATTATCTGAATATTCAGGTAGATGCTAATGTAATACAAAGAAGCTGTATGTTTGGAGTAACTTCTGAAAAGCATGTAACTGCAAGGAAAAGAAAATGGCAACAGACCAATATGGTCAATTTGAGTGGGTAAAGCAAGTTGGGGCCTTAAGGTGAAGGGCCTGGATAGTTTCAGAATATGTGGACAGGATTAATGGAGGCATGTTTAGAATTGGTAACACTGTTGACACCAGTGCTACAAACACTGCATTTTTATAGACTGGAGTCCTATCCATCATCTCTAGCCATTTCCAAAGACAAGAGATCTGAATTCTCTTACCATATTTTTCTTGTGATAAATCTGATTAAATCCAGCTATTCTTCTAGTCATGGACCATCATTATCCTGTGTGATTACAAAGTTGCTGTGCATTAATGAATGGAATCTATAATATATTTAAATACAAGCACAACTGGCATTTTCTGTGTTAAACCTCCAAACTTCATACTAGGTTCTCTTGTGTCGTGTAATTTCTCTTTAAAATCTTTGTGGAATTAAAACCTTGGATCTTCTGTGTAATTAACAGCATCCATGACAGTGATCTGTGAAGGAAAGATCATTGGTTCGGGTTTTATTTTTTCTTTTGAGATTAACAAAATCTAAAGTGATGTATGTTGTGAAACATAGTCCAAGTCAAGGTTTCTTTAACATGCAATGTCATTCACTGGAATTAGACTGATTACATACTGAGGCTTCTGTTTTAAGATACAGGTATTTTCAACAGTGGAAGGTTAAAAATGGTATCTTGAAATATGCTTCTGTTATCTTGAAATATGTCTTGAGTCAGCTAAGTCAAGTTCTGGTTTTGAAACCTGATAGATCCCAGCCTCTGGTATTCCTTCAAATAAAACTGTCTTTTGCTTAGAGATTGGACATTTGGAGTTAGTCATAGATGTGAGCTTTGTGAAGTTGCAAAAGTGAGGCTCGGGTTACAGAGCCAGAAATCACTCTGTTAGAAGTTTAATTTGTTCGTTCAAGAGATTTGGCATAGTCGAGGGTGGAAACCTGTTCTCCAGAATAGCATTCACTTTCCCTAAATCCATGTGTATATTTCATTTTTTCCTGGCTAGATAACTGACTGCAGCAAAGTGATTATGTGAGGTAAAGCTGAAAAATTACAAAAGAAATATTGCCCTCTTGCACTAATTTTTGTATATTAATTACAGGTTATTCTTCATTTGTGACCCTTAAAATCCATATTTCCTGCTAGAGAACTAATAACTCTTTAGCAGATCAAACCTCTCTCTCTGGTCTGTAATAAATACGGCCTATGCTGTAGATACTTGCTGTAAATTTTAGAATCAGATTTCTCTCAGTCTATGAATTCTTAATTTTTTTATACTATTTGTTGAATATAATTATGAGTTAGTTGATGATCACTGCATAATTGCACTTGATAGACCAAGTGAATCCACTGTATGTAACTTTTGCTAAAACATCATCTATCTAGTGATGCTGAATGATACAGACACTGATAATTTATTTTGCTTTAGGAATAGTATTGCAGTTCAGTCATATCCCACTTGGTATCCCTTTAAAACGGCTTCTAAATTGTTGGAGAAGCATCCTGTGTGATAGCTCTTGTATTCAATGAGTTCTTGGATGTTTCTGAAAGATTTATAGTGAAGTCCAAAGCATTTCAAGGCCAAATATAGCAGTCTTGTCAGATGCAGCTTTACAGCCTAGTGACTTATAATGAGAGTAGAATGTAATTAGAAATTGTCCGTGTCTTTACCGAGTACTGATGAAAACTATGGCTCAAAGGTTAATTCAAATAATAATTAATATTGGTTTCTGTCAGAACAGGGTGGTAATGAAATCTTTGTCGTACAATGACTCTGATTTTAAGAAGAGGGTGCATAAGAAATAGAGGCTAGAGTTTACCTTTTCTGATTATATTCACTTATCTCACAATCAGCATGATGGCTTGATAAAGCATAATTTGAGAGCAATTTAAACATACTCAGAAATATTACAACCTACAGCGAAAATCATGTAATGTGTTGCGTCTGTTTATGGAGATAGATTTATGGCTAGATTGCTGAAGTAGATGGATTTACTACGAATGATCCTTAAGGACTGCATATGAATTTTTTGTTGTTGATAATAACTGATCAATACCATGTGTTTGTGGAAGGTCTTCTTAATAAGATTTGCTAGCATGAGAAATGTGGGATGTTACATTGATGTTTGTTTAAATTGGACTAGTTTCAAGGAAAGCGATAGACCAGGTTTTGCTGGCAACCAAAACAAATTCTGTTCAGTTTCTTTTCCCAAGTTGAAATTTTCTATTGGAAAAAAATAAATGCTGTTAGCTTTGCTGAAGCTGAACCCATAATTTTTCAGTTGCCAGTAGTCAGTGAGCTACTAGACCTGTTGTTTTGAGAGGGATATCATGAATACTTTGCTGTCACCTGGTTTTCCTGTATCTGGTCTGATCCTGTCCCTAAAATTTGCCTACCAAAAAGCTTCTCCAGAAAGTTACAGCTGTAGCCTGGGTTTATGGGTCAACATAGTTCTGCATAACGTGCCTTTCTCACACCTTTTATTCTGTCTGCTTACCTTAAATGTTACTGCATTGCCTCCCACAATTTTAAATTTGCTGTAATTTTAAGGCTCTTTCCTCTATTGCCAAAAAAGAACTCTAAATGCCTCTAAATTAGATCTGAAAAAGATCAGGTATTTTTATTCTTATGCATGTGAAAGTGATCCCAGGACTGATTTTTTCACTCATCTGGATAATGCTTCCCATACAAACTGCTTCAGTTGTTGGGAAGCAAGGAGAGTCCACAGTCAAGATCAGACTTTTCCAGAGCAGTGGCACCCAACGGGGAATGAGCTACACGGTGGGGGTGGGAGCTGAGAAAGGGGATGTGCATGTGTATGTTCGAGGGGTGTTTTAAACTGGAGATGAGAGATAATGAAGCATTATGTTGGTTTCTGGGAGCTATTCCTGCTGCTCTTTCTTCTTCATACATTTTCTCAAAAGCCAGGATAAGAGAGTTCTGTGCTACACTGACTGTGCTATGCTGAAATTTCCACTAGATGAGGTAGAAAAAACCCCCAAGTTTTAATGGTAGCACTGGAGAAAAGCTCACTGTGCAAATTAGATGCTTAAATTTCCTCTCCCTTACTATAACAAAGAAAGTGGCTTGGGAACTGAGCTGCACTTAAGAGTTTGAGATGTCTGAAACGTTGCAAACTGTAGTGAACAAATGTGACCAGGACATGGAGACTTCTTATCTAAAATGATCTCCATGCAAAATTTTTAAAGCTAGTAAAAGAAAAATCTAAGGGATGGCTGTGAAACCCTTCTTAGTGAATTCAAGTTGCAAGTTTACGCTTAATGATTTCGTTCTTTAAGAGAATCATTGCCTGTGGAG
Organism: Daphoenositta chrysoptera; assembly: GCA_013397915.1. Classification (NCBI taxonomy): domain Eukaryota; kingdom Metazoa; phylum Chordata; class Aves; order Passeriformes; genus Daphoenositta; species Daphoenositta chrysoptera. Next base: position 1,505,569 of record VZRO01007465.1, on the reverse strand, counting down.
TTGATCTGACATCTGTAGAAGGTCTGCTGAAATGGTAGCAGAAAAAAACCAATCTTTTAAAATTTGAAATACTGTGAGATGTACCGAAATATAAACTCCTAATAAAAAAAAAATGCTTCACTTGTAACAAGACGTAAATGTGCTGAAATTTGTGCTAGTACTCAAAGGTGCTGAAGCACAAGTATGAATAGATAGAAATTTAGAGAGGTGCTTTTTTGAACATTCTAAAAACTTTTTTTTGTTTCCATCTATTCCTCTGAACATTCTAAGCCGCATTAGGTCATTCTCCCAGTCCCCTTCCATGACAGATCTCTATGCTGATATGGAGGTGCCAATTGAGACCAGTATGTGGTTTAACTAGAGATGCATGTGCTGGTGTAAATACACCATCTCCAAATACCAGTGAGACTACATGGTGGGGAGGGGGGAAGGGAAAAGGAGGGTGGTCATTTCAGTTCATCTTTTTTAAAAGTGGAAGTGGCAAAGTTCCTGGGGTTAGGTCTGCTTGAAATATGCCCTAGATTGTCTCGCAGATTGCTTTCTCCAACCACTCAAAATTTTTCGGGAAGGGAATCTTCCAGAGGATTGTATCTGTGCTATGGAATAAACAGTTGTCGTGTGAAACTGATGTGAGCCTTAGTTTTACTCTGCCTCCACTAAAATACACTTTTACGGTAGTTTGTGCAGGATCAGCACAGAGGAGTACAAAGAGGGAGCTTTTCACTACAAAGGCTGCCTGTTTGGCCTGCCCAAACCACCGTGAATGTGTTTAAAGGGGACTTTTATTACCATGGAAACTCTCAGACAGGAAGGAATTTGTCCTGCCATATCTAGAAAATAGTCTGTAATGGTCAGCTCTTGGAACAAAAGTGTTTCAAATAGTGGGGTATATTTAAAAATTCTTGCGGTGACTATGTTTTAAAACCCCCCCGAATATGTAAAATCCAATCTTATGCTAATGGACTTCTAGTATGGGGATTTAGGAAAGACTGCAGACAACTACAATGTGAGCAAGAGAAGTGTAATGAAAAATCTAAGAAAGTTTTACCTCTCTGTCCAGAAGGCTTCTGAGGTGTTGAATGGATGTCAATGAAATATTCTTCCTTTAAGTAGCATGTTTATCCATCACAGCCATTCATTGAGGGACTGTGCGTGTGCTTGGCTTGAACTGCTGAAGGCCGTCCTCTGAGCACCAAGGATTAATTGCTTTTGGAATGTCTTAACTAAAACCTGTTATTTGCCTCTCTTGACAAATATCCTTAGTATTCACAAATGGCCTTTACTTTCCTAAATCACACCAAGATACAACATTTCTTGTCTAAAAGAAATTCTAATGCCAGATCCCAGAATATTTGCACATCCTTCACTGGAGTTGTACATCGGTATGAAATAACTCTGAAGTCAGCAGTCTTCCAGCCAGCAGGAGTAGCTAGAGGTAACAGCAAGGTTTTCCATGCTTTGTGTAGTCTTTGGTGTTGATTTGTGTGTTTCATCAGTTGAACGAAAAATATTTTTTCACGTATTTGACCAAATTAGAATGAATTTTTTTTTTTCCTGCAAATCATATCAGCAGACACTGTTTTCTCATATCTTTCTGTACAGCAAATGTCTGGCTTGTTTTACTGCTGTGCTTTTCAGGTTAAGTTGTTGAACCACCTGGCTGTGGCCTGAAGGCAGTTTGAATGCATGGTATAGTAATAAGCTGATCCAATGGGTTGTGATGCTTGAAATCAGCCGTGCCACTCTTGCTTCTTTCCTTGTGCTGTCATTGCTGTTCAGCTACCCCTGTGGTGATGATCTTCTGATGGCAACTAATGGTTAGATCAGCTTACCTCTGGCGTCAGACTGCACCTGAACATTTTCTTGGAGTGTTTGGGGTAATAGTATAAAAAAGCATCATACTTGTGGTTAGGAACAGGAATAACTAAGGAGGAAAAATCGTCCTGAAAACTTTCCACTGCCCTGTCAATTTTGCAGTTGCTCACAGCTGCTGAAAATCAATGTTCAAAGTCTAATTCCACGTGGCAGGCCAGGTAACAAACAGTTTTTTATATGTGTATATATATAATGGAATATTTCTGTGTGCCTTTTACAAGCGCTGACTGACCTTGTTTGCGTTATCTGGGTTAACGCTGTAATCTCCTGCTCTAATATGAGGACTTCCGTCTTACAAGTTGATCAGTTTAGTTTCTTGTCTCCTGACTTGAGGAACCAAAAGGATTGCAGAAGGTGGTTCCAGCCAGGATTGCAGAAGGTAGTTCCAACCAGGATTAAAAGAAACAAACAAAGAAGAAAAAAAACCCACCTCACTTGTCTTGTTTATAATAAACTATCCCTGCTTAATGGCTTAGTTTCCCTCGCAGGGCTTGGTCCGTTTCCCTCATCTGGAAACTGGGGGTAGGCTGCCTTCCAAACTGTGTCAGGGGATGGGCATCTTAATCGTGGACAGTCATTTGTCTTTCCAAAAGTACAGAAACCCCTGTTGGATGTATTTCCCTAATAGTTAACTAAGTTGAGAAAGAAAGGAAATACTGGTGACATCATGTATGACTTAATATGGTTATTAACTGCGCAGGTGTTGTAAAGCTGTGAATCTAAACTGTAGTGGAATAATTGTACCATATGGCAGGGCTTTTTTCTTCAATTCTTATTCTTCCTCATTTACCATATTTTTTTCCCTCTTCAAAAATGTATCTCTGTTCCATTTTGGTTTTGTAATACCTCTAACTTAAACCAAGAAAGAAAAAAAGATCCCCCAAACCTTGACAGGTTTTGGTATCAGTTCATTCACTGTTTCCCTACTCACTTCTCCAGTATGCATGTGTAGTTTTGTTTTCTTTCTCACTGCTCCAGTTCTAGGCTTTCTCCAGCTGGCAGTTCTTCATCTGCTGTGCTTTCCATGAAGAAGGCAAATGCCCAGCTTGCTCTTTTCCACTCTCTCTTGCACCCGTGAGGGGCTCACACCCAGTGCTTGCAGGCCTGTGTTTCATGGCTCAGTATTGCACTCCTGGATGGGAAGTCTGGGAAGCACTAAATCATCCGGCCACATACTGCTTCCTTCAACTTTCTCCCCAGCAGATCCGTGGGCTGAGTTTGCAGTAGGGCGTGATGGCTGCACGCAGCTTTAGAGCTCGGGAGTGGGGATGGGCTTTCTGCCCCCACCCCCTCACCCGCACAGACATTTCCCTGCTCTCCAGCTGCTCTGGTTTCCATCTGTTACAGGGCCTTCTGGTGCGACTGTTTCCTCATCTGCTGAGCCGAGTAAAATGTTGAAGGACCAGACACTGCGCTGACCTGGGGAATTAAGGCGTTGTGGTTTTGGAGAAAATGGCTTGCATGCTTATTTTCCTTTTTTCTCAGAAACTTGGCATGCAACACATGCACATCTAATATTTTGAAAAACTTTGTTAGGTGCATTTTCATTTCTTTGTAGCAAATGTGTTTGCTCATCTTAGTTGTGTATGCAATGCTGTAGACCTGCCTGACATGGCAGCTGCCCCCTGCCCTGGGAGGGTCACTGTGCTACTGCCTGGTGGGCTCAGAAATGTCCAGCAATGCTAAATGTTAACCTGCAGCACACAGACAGAGAAATAGCTGAAGCCATATTTGTGAAGACAAAAATATACAACTAGTGAGAAGTAGCAGGGAGCCAAGGGAGGCGTTAAGAAACCTTGGAGTGGCCATCATTCTCTTGGCCCAGGAGCTGGGGAACTTTACCCTGCGAGGTGTTTCGCTTTTGGCAGGCAGATGCCTGCTGACCATCTTCAGACTGCTATTTTAGGCTGCTCTTGTCTTTAGCACTTCCATTTTGCAGTTGCTTAGATTATGCCTTTCACAGATCGCTGGGCGGTTTCTCTCTCTCGAGTGATACTGGTGAGTTACCAACATCAGCAGAGAGAGAGAGAGTGGCAATGCAGGCCTGCAACAGAGTATTTCTGTAAAGCAAAACAGGTGAACAACAAAATGTCCATTTTATAAGTGAAGAATTGTAGCCACTTCTGCGTTGCCGGTACACAGAAACCCTGCAAAACTTCACTAATTATCCCTGCCAAAGTATATGAAACTGTCAGAGAGCAGTCCCTTGATAGTCAAATTGTCCTGGTGGGTGAGTGTAGCTTCCCTTTTTCTGACTACTGCATCATCTTATTTTTGGAAGTAGTCGTTCTTGGCTTTTAAAATCTGTTTAGACACTGTCAAATTGGTTTGGATTTCAAAATTATATGTGTAAATGAGAAGTGTACCTAGCACCCACTTTAGTAATTGAACAAAGCTTTTATTTCCTGACTACTACTCAGTGTGTGGGAGAAGTGTGCTCTGACAACTTGGGCTGTTTTTTGAGGACTTCTGTGATCTCACTGAAGGGTTTTAATATTAATTCATTGCTAGTGTTATGGTTATGTTTTGATGATAGTCACTTAGGAGATGGGTGTTAGGCAACCAGTTGGAAATTACTGTAAAGTGATTTTTTTTTTTTTAAGTGGTTCATACATTCAACTTGAAATCCCAGAGCACATTAAAAGTGCTAATTCTCATTCTCCTGAAAGCAAGGTTTCTATGTATTTCTCAAATTAGCCCCCCTCTTCCCCCACATCCTGGCTAGTACGGTATATGTAACTTAATCACTGATTTCTAACTAGGGATCATGCATTTATTAGCTTGATGTTGGCAGAAACTGATAATGAAGAAATAAAATATTACAGAGTTGCTGATAGAAGCAACTGTTTGCCTTTTGGGATGATAGATATATTGCATTAACAGAAGTGTAATACACTTCTGGATGGTTTTCTGTGCAAGTGCAGCTGCCACACATCGTTCCATGCCGAGTGAGAAGAGAAGCTCCATGCTCATGAGATGTGCTGCCTACTTGAAATACATGGAGCAGATGAAACACTGACCTGGAAGGGGAGGACTTGGTGAGACAGGAGTGTTTTTATTGATGGATAACATTTGCACGACTCAGTCTCTCAGCTGTGCTCAGTTGTGAGCAGTTACCAAGTTAATAGTTTGGGAGCTCAGCTGAACAGTAAGAGTGCGTATAGAGAAGTCAGGGAAGAGGCTCTGCAGTGTTTTGTAAAGAAGCTTCCCCACCCCGTGTTCTGCACTTGGAGCATTACTAGGAAAGACACAAGATCAGAGTCAAGGGGAATCCAGCTTGTGATTTCTGAAGTTTGGGAACAACAAACAGTGGAGTGAGTGTCTACAGATGGTTTAAGGAGTTTGCTTATTTGGTATGCTAGTCTGTCCAGCTACAAGGCTCTCAGATTAAGTAGCTACAGTGCAGCAGAAATAGGAAATTAATTTAAATGGATGCATTAGTAGTTATCTGGGTTTTAATTAATTCAAAACTGCAGATGCCTAGGTCAAACAAGTTGGGGAAATGGGCTGGATGGTCTCTGGCTCCAGTGGAATCTGAAGTTTGTGATAAATGCTGAAATCTTCAATCTAGTTCTCAAAACTATAAAAAGATTTCAGTGTGTTCCATACACCGTTTAATTTGTATCAGTTACCTTAAAAGGCAGTATGTCTCTGGTGAAATAAGATGGACACTGCTTTTCCAACAAAGTATGAATGATTGGACTATATTGCCATCACAGGTTTGAAATAGAGGCGCTCCATAGATTTCTATCTTGTAGATGTTCCTTGCATCGCTGCTTTGTTGATGTATACTTTCTCCTTGCCTCTCAAATGAAACTCGGGTTTAAACTTGTTTTAGTTGGCTTCAGCTCTGCAGAAAAAGGCTTTTTTAGTACTCATCTGGACCTTACTGTAAATCTACTCCAGCTTTAATGCTGTTACCTCACTCAGTATTTTAGAAGGTGTGAGAGAGATCTCAGTTTTGTCCTTGTTGTGAAGAAGACACAGGGCATAGGTGTGAGACATGAAAAATTAACTGTTGATCCTCAGGTAAAGTAGCATGTCATGGCCATAGCAACAATCTCAAATTCTCAGATTATCAACAAGGGCTATTTGTGGACCAGGCTGATACCATGGAGCTGACTCTCCTGGTTTAAATGAACTAAATTGAATTACATGTTTATTGCAGACAGAAAAAGTGATTTTGCCTGTTTCTTCATAGAGCATCTTGATGTTGTGAAAAATTTAATAATCCTTCCTGTATGTAATGCTGTTTAGAATCTTGAGAGATCCCTAAAGAAAAGGGGATTTTTTTCCTTTTAAGCACACAGATGTTGAAGTGGTTTTGTTTGGGTTTTCTTGATGGTTTTTCTTTTTACCTAATGCTTCAATTACTGATTACTGAAAAGGTTATAAATACATAGTAATTTTTGCTTCAGAATTTTAGAATGGATTCCATTCATTCTAAAGAATCCATTTTATATGGAGGTGTCAGGACGAGTTACTAGAATACATACACTATTTAGCATTTAGCATTACTTACACCTAACCACTGCACTTACAAATGCAGGTACCTAAAAATGTAGGTATTGAATAATCAGAAGTCTGATGCCATTTATGGTTTTGCATATAAGTATAGATACGCTCTTTTTTGATAAGAGACTGCCAATATTGTCAGGTCTAAAGCTTACAATTTGTTCAATAAAACCTTCACTTAGCCTGCTCCTAGAAAGATAATTTATAAGTAGCCACAAATCAAACACAAATGCAGCCTTCCCCAGAGGAAAAAAAAAAATACACACAAAAAGAAGTCTTAATTTTAAATAAATACTTCTAGTTTTTGGTAGCAACGGCTTTTGGATATGATCACAGTGCAGCCTGTTGTGTAACCCAAGGCTGCTGTGAGAGGCATGGCTGACTAGTGAGGAGTGCATATGAAAGGGAAGGTGGCAGCTGGCTTACCTGGATGGTCAGAAGGAGGCTGGAACTCCTGACAATCCCAATGAGCAAATCTGGTTGACAGCTGTTGCTATTGCTACTGCCTTGTAGACATCTCAATGAAGCCGGTTCCAGTATCTTTTGCTTGACTCTTCCCTTTTGGTTTTTGAGCTGCACAGAATGTATTGGGTGCTTTGGGGGTATGGTAAGTGCAGTTGGTGTTGGCATCCATTGCACTGGGAAGTGAGACCTGGCTTTGAGGGAAATGCAGGCAAAAGAGCTTGCTTTGCTTTGAAGCTGCAGTCTCACTTGAGGACATAACATGGACTTCTCTGAGGTGATCTCTCTTGCTTCTATTTCAAGACTTAACTTAGGGATAACTGTTGCCTGAAAACACAGATACAGGGATTTCAGGTGAACATGCTCTTACGTGTTTCAGAATTTTGGATTAGGCTTTGTGATCAGATACAGTAATTTAAAAGGTACTGTAAAATGTTGGTCAGGGAAGCTCATTGTGTAGTGACAGCAGGCAGTTCATCCTCCCTTTCAAGTACTTTTATGTACTTTTACTTTCATAACTAGTTTTATGTAGTATATATGATTGGAGGGACAAGGAGCTAGATTTTATTGCTTTGCAGGCATAATTAATTAAACAGTTATCTGAGTCTCAGCTGTAGATCCAAATAATATTTGCTAATACAGTGTAAGTATTTAATCTGCCACTAATTCCCGTGACTTCTAAATCAATTGATCTCTAGCAGAGCCTCGTCCATGCTTTTTCCTCAGCTGTGCACTTCATTGTTGGGTTCAGGTGATCTAAATCTATGCTGTAATAATGCCATTTACTAATGCTTAAGTAAAACCTAGTATAATCTTTCAGTCTTCTGGTGGCTATCTTATTTTGGATGAGGCTTTTAAAAAATATATATAGATAAAATAACTTTGGAAATGTTTAGCACTGGAAATTCAGAATTCTTTGTACCTGTTCTAATTGTCCTCATTAGACAGTTGATAAGCAAAGGAATACAGTTTTAGTTGTTTGAGTTTATTCACCTTTGACTAGCATGTTTTTGACTCTCGGTAGAAAAAAGATTTTCCTAGTAGAGTTGCATAGGTAATTCACTACCCATTGTGGGTCTTGTTCTGACAACTGGACTCTGAATAGTAGGTGAACTAGTTCTAAACTCGGCTGTTTACACAAATCTGTATGGTAGCAGTCTTCATATAGTACTTGATTAAGAGTCCTCAATTCTCTTGTTCTGGGATCCTTGCTACTTAAATGGGTTTTCCTTGGGTTTTTTTAATGAGCCATTTTATTGGTCATACTTTCACTTCTTCTGATATTTACAAACACAGAAGAAAGAAATTGCTAGTCCAGCAAAATTTGCAATCAAACTCTTCCAAAATTATCAAAATAAGCCTTTGTATTTCTTATGCTTGTAAAATAGTACTCTAATCTTTTAGGCAGCCTGCCCACTCCTTTAATTTTCTTGCTTTTCCTACTTATAAAACCACAACAAAAGCAACAACAAACCCCCCCCCCCCGCCCAAAATAATACAAAACACAAAAACTGCCTTACACTCTACCCGAGATTTTAACCTCACAGTTTTTTTGTGAGTAGAAATAAATTTTTGGGTTTGTTGAGGGGAGGGCAATGTGGAAAGTTTTGTTTTGTTTTGGGTTTGTTTGTTTGGGTTTTGGGGGGCTTTAGGGTTTTTTTAAAGTTTATTTTAACTTAAAAGGGCTTGGAAACTTCTAGTTCTCTATAGATGCTGCAGTAAGATTGATAAGCTTAACAGGTAAATTTAAATAAACTGTGACTCTTTAAGAACAGTGAAGATAGTGCTTTCTATTATAAAATTAGGTGTAGCCCTGCTTTTTGAGAGAAGGTGGAGCATACCATGAAGTGGAACTGGTTTGCAAGTTCAGTTCTAGATGAGGAAAAATTCCCTTTCACATCTAATCTGTGAACGCAGCACCGCTGTTGTATGTTCATAATTTATCTCTGCAGAGCTTGTGGGGAATTGAAGGTAGCTCAAGAACTTCCCTGTTGGGTGTAAAAGATTGTGGTAGATGAATGTCAGTTGCTCCTGCTGGCTGCAGTAGTTTGAATGACTGTGGCTCTGTGTTCTGGGTCAGCAGTTTGCATGTCAAAGATAGTTACTTCCAAGTTCTTCAAAATCTTGATGAGAAGGGAGTCAAATTGCACAGTTCTACAATCTTACATGACAGATTTTCCCCTGGAAGACTCTTTTTGTTCATTTGAACATACCTCATCCTGCCGTAATTTTAGAACAGCAAATCGATTAAGCAACATGCTTTCTTCTGTGTGAAGGAAAAACTGATGTCCCATTAACGTTTTGCACAAGAAAATTTGGTTTTCTTCCCTTTGAACCTGCTTTTTTAGAGGAAAAACACTGAACTCAGTCCTGCTTGGACAGAAGGGCCATACTGCACATGAGGACTGACAAGGGTTGCACTCATCTAACATTCCCAGTGCAAATTTTTAATTTCTGGTACTATTTATGCTATCTAGGCACCCTTTTTCCATGTCCTTGTGAAATTGAGCTTGGCAGTTTGCTTACTCTTAAGTATCCTAGTCTTATACATTAGAAGCTGTTGAGAGCTCTACACAATTTTCCCTTGGCATTGTCCACTGGGGAGAACAGCTTGGTATACCTGTTTATGTTGTGGTTTGAGTAAGTACTGATGATCACTGTGAGCCAGGCATTATGTTAAAAAAAACTAAAACCACAAAAAATCAGACTTCATTTGTATGTGCAAGAGCCTGCTTCCATTGCACTGACCAAGAATAAACCCCTTGTTTTGGCACATCCTTCTTCAAAAAAACAGCAGAATGTTCAAGGTGCATATGTTAAAACAAACAATCCCCTCAAATTAAGAGACCCTCAATTAACAGTAGTTGTAGAAGATCACTTGGGTATCTGTCCTGTATCTCAGCTGTCCCCTGTATTCTGTGGTACATTACTGGACCCACTTGACAGTCCAGGCACTAAATGAAGGTTTCTGAAATCTATTTACTCCATGTACTGCATTCTGTCCTGCAGTGTACTGTCTTCACACCCTCCCTCCCCAACCCTTTTTATTTGTGGCAAATTTAAAATTAGTGAAATAATTTAACACTTTTAAAAAACGGTCTATAGCATATCATAAAATACATAATTAGTTTGATGCTATAGGTCTTTTTTGTAACAAAGTTAAAATCTGTAAAAAAAAAAAAAAGAAAATTTAAAATTTGTAAAATCCAATGTTTGGGTCTTGGGATGATTTTCTAAGGTCTCTTCCAACTCAAGCCGTTTTCTGTGTGATTTCATTTAAAATACATTAGGAAGTGCTGATGCTATCTTTTTCTAAAAAAGATAATTTGCAATCCTTTCCTGGTGTAATATGTAATAATTTTTTCTTTGCTGAAAGGGTCAAGACAGTATGCTTAAGTGTATGAGGCAAAAAGGATCATCAATACTGGAAGCTGAGTGAGAGCTTAAGTTCAGATATAGGATGATTCATCTTGCCACATGTGAAGAGTGTAAGGGAGAACTACCATTTTGTTCCACAGTCCTGAAGTGTGTTCTCTTTAGTCATGTGAAAACTGGCTTTTCACTTTGGGTGCAGAGGGTGTATTTATCTTCACAGAAATGAGTGTGGATATGTGGTTCCTGTACAAGTGCAGACTGCGATCTACCAGTATTTATGAAGAACACATGTACAGGAAAATGACTCTTAAGTACAAGTCATAAATTGAAATGATTATAGAATATACGTGGACAAATATACCATGTGTGGTATCGGTAGACTGTAATTTCATCAAGTGGTTTTTCAGACTTCATAAACTATGAATGAAACATGATTGTATTGGCCTTGTAACAGGTAAAGTAAAATATAGGGTCTGGCTACTTTAAAGCGCTCATAATTCTATAGCTGGAAATAGCCTTTTGGGATACGATTAAGTCTTAAAACCTGCCCGTGATTTAAAAAATACATTTCGGTGAAAATCACATGTTCAGAAACTCTGGGAAACATTTGAGTCTCCACCTCATGAATTTTTACAGTTCCCAACTTTCTGGGTGTAAACACCACGAGCTGCTTTCGGCGAAAGGAGCCGGGAAAGGCCCCGTGTTACTCAGAGCTTCGTCACCCCTCCGGTTATTTTGTTGTTTACAGCGGGTTTTTTCCCGGTTTTTGTGACTCGGGCTTTGTTTACCTCGGGGCCCGTGGCCGGCCGGGCAGGCCCGGCCCGGCGCTGCCGTGCGGCGGCCATGCCGCCCTGCCCTGCGCAAACCCTCCCGCTCGCCGCGGCGACCTCTGCCCTTTTGTATCCTGTGACACTCAGCCTGTCTTTGTGCTCAAGTTTATCCATGATGGATACGTTTCCCTCCCAATCGCATATGCCGGGAGCCCGGCGGAGCGAGCAGATAAATTATTTTCAGCTGCAGGCCCAGGCTGGGGGAGGAGGGCAGGAGGGCGGCGGGGCCCCTCCGCGCCTTAGCCCAGCAGGACGGGGCGCAGCCTCCCACTCCCCCGGGAATATGCAAGGGGATGACTCTCGGGCCTCTCAGATCCTTTTTAAATGCAAAAGAATGTAGGAAATTGCCAGATCAGTTGGTTAATCAGTGACAACTGCAGTAGGTGCACAAAAAGCCCGGAGCCATCGGTTGCACGGGGTGTTTTTTCAGCGCCCCAGCAGGGTCGCCGCTGGCCCCACCTCTTGAATCCCCGGGCCGGTTTAGTGTCAGCTTGAGAAGGGAATGTAATTGCGGGGAGATTTCTGGGTGACTGATGGCGACAATATAAGTCTTCTCCCTGACACCACCTCCCCGCTGGCCCTGCCAGGGCTTTGTGCTCGCCTGGCCATCGCACAGCCGCGGAGCGGTGAGCGCTCAGCCGAATGTCTCCAGCCCACCAAAACAAGGCAGCCATGTAGCTGATACAAATTTTCGTATTTTTTTTTTTTATATTTGGCTGTACTGCTGCCTTGTCATGGTCAAAACTCATTAAGGGGCCACGTTAATCATGTTACTGCTCCCCTTTATGGAGTTATTCGCGAGGTTAACACCTCTGTTAAATATTTTGAAGAGTATTCCTGGAATATTTTTGTGACTGCAATTGTTTCTCTTACTTATCTATGACTATTTTTAGATAAACCACCTCGCATCTGTCTTTTACACTTATGTTGGGAGAGAGGGTGGTCATGCAATGAAAAAGGCCTCTTAAAATTCCAAGTTATGTAACACTAAAACTGAAGTATTTCTAGATTAGGCTTGTTCCCTCTTCTCTCACCTCATGTTTGTAATGTACTTAAATGTGAAAAACATTTCTTTCTTCTTTTTGTTTGTTCTTCTAGTTACCTCGTTAAAGGCCTCCAAATACATACTTCTAATAAATGGCTCTAAACTTTCCTGTTTTTCTTCTCATCAGAAAAGAAAAGACATGCTGAGACTTCTTCTGTAATATTATAGGTGCTGACTTAAAGTTAGCAATGCTCCCATGATAGGGCAAAGAGTTTGCAGCCCAACTGGTACGGCGAATGCCTTCATATGATGTAACAGCGGGGCTCAGTGGGTTTGCATCAGAGTCCTCCTAAGTGACGCTGTTGTGGTCTCGTATCAGAGCTTCTGTGAACTTGAGTGACGTAGGATATTGTTTCCAAATGTGTGGCACAGGCTGAACTCTGGGCTGGTCATTCCTGCATCAGCTGCTTGACAGCAGCAAGCTGCCAAATATTCGAGGCTGTTGTGCCCTCAGTTGCCTCGGTGAAAGCCTGTTTTTTGCCGACGTACATCATACATTAAGGAAATAAAATCCAATCTGGCTTTTTCTGAATGATTTATGAGAAATGTTAGATTTCATGGATTTCTTGGCAAAAAATGTTGCTGAATATCATTCATGGCATTTTAGCTGACTACACATTGGCAAAACCTGTGACCTTTGAGGAAAGGCACCTGAAGTTTTCTCTATGCCCCCCCACCCCCGCTTTCTTAATTTAACAAGAGACATTGTCAGCCTCTTAAGTTGCTACTGCAAATTCTTGTAAGGATGTATTTCTGTGAACAACTAACTGAATTTTACTAAGATAAATGTGAAACTAAACTTTTCAGAAATGCTTAAATCATATTTGCTGATGTTTCCTACTAAGGCAGACTATTGCTGAAGTGCATCAGGTCATTCTTTTCATCTTTGCAAGTCCTGTCTCCCTTTCCCGGGACGAGGGGGAACGAGATTCCTGCCATCCTTTGATGTCTGAACTATACGGACTTAATTTTTAACACAGCTGTGCTGTGTGAAGTGTGTAGTAGGAAAGCATTCTAAGTGAATTAAAAATAAAAAAAAAGCTCTTCAGGCATTCAGGAAACCAAGTTTCTTTGGAAGCTGCAGTCAGAAATGATGTTGCAATCACTTTACAGGTCTGGTCTTATATTTTGGCTAATCTATATGCAGGAGGAACGTACCATGAGTGGTGTCTGTGACAGCGATGAAGAGTAAGCATTAAGCACGCAGGAGACAAGGCGTGCTTCCCACGGACACGGTCAGGCACTTGCATAACTGTCCTGGCATCAGCAGTGCTGTGCACTCAGTAGGTGAATGAGGTGAAATGTAGAAGCCTCACCAGCCATCTTGCCCAATCTGAATGTCTTGTTGTGACTTTTTCTATGTTGTCACGGTGTTACATGTGTTTGTGAAGTTTTTGGTGAGTGTTTTCCTTCAACTTTGTGAATAAAATAAGAATGTGACTTTCATTGCTGTCGTTTATGTCATGTCCTTCCATGTGGCAAATGCTTAAATTACTATCCCTAACAGCCAGCAGGAGCTTAGCAGTTTTGAAAAGCAGTTTAAATGTGCAATGTTTAAATGCAGATTTAGTAGCCTAATGTTTAATCCTACATTTTGAGGCTCTGGTCTCAAAATGACCTTTGGCATGGTGTTGTTTTTTAGCACAAGAGGTTTTTTTAGCCTAGTTCTTCAAAACAGCACGGTATTTGTGATGTTTATTGCGTTGTATGTAAGGGCATACTTCCATTATGTGAGTAGCTGGTTTGTTTGTGTCTGTCAAGTACTTGAGAGTTTTGTCAGAGGTATCAACTAATAGCTGTAAAAATATAACTCTGCATGACACATGTCATTTCAAGCTTGGAGCAGTCAGTATTAGTTGCCTTCTCACCTTCTGTTTATTCAGTTTACTTGCTGCATGGCCAAATGCTGCTGAATTTCTTCTATGAAGGGGTTGATAGCTGAATCGAGGAACCTGTTGATTTTCAAACTGTTCTTTTGAATGACAGAATGTGAGGATGGTGGAGTGGAGGACACGGGCATCTTGCTGCTTCCTGGTCTTGACTGCCTGGATTTGCTGCTTTGGGAGCAAAATTAGTGAGGTTCAGGTTTTTAGTGTCTGCAGCCCTAGATAAGTTATGTGTATGCAGCAGCCAATTTAGTTCAACTCATAAAAGCGGGAAGCTGCGGAAAACTACTGAGTACATGCAGCTTTAGAATATTAAACTGGGCAATGGTTAACTACTGCTTAAATTTGAGATCCAGCTGTTTAAGACTGGAATGTTGCAAACTGGAGTAAATGTAAGCTTTGTCTGTTGAGACAACAGGGTTGTTAAGCAATTGACTATGTCCTGGTGGTTGGGATCACACCACTGCTTTGAACAGAAACAGGCTGTCTAGGCAGCCTTAACGAAATATATTCATTGACTCTTTAGGTCAGTCTTCTTGGTGCAATCTTTCATGTTCAGGAACAGAAAAGTGATAGAATTTTATAGCAGAACCTGTATAGTTTAAGATGGCAATAAAAAAAATTCACTATCTTTTCATACATTCATACTTTGTTACAGCTGTCCACCTTTCTAAGGGTTCAGATACTCTTCCCTTTGTACCCAAGAAACAGTCACTGCTTCTGTGTATGTTGGTTTTAAGTTGCAGGAATGTAGAGAAGAAGATGCACCATCCCTTATTTTTGAACTATTTAATTAAAAAAAGACTGTAAGCTGAGTTTATCATGGTTAGTCTTGCTGTTAATATGTCTACATTCATGGGGAAGTGAACACTGGTGCTGAATGAGTATTTTAACTAGAATTATTGCTTGATGCAGGTGTATTTGTGCATTGGCTTTCTTTTGTTTTGAAAGAAGCAGACATGGTTGCAACTTAAAATAAGGCTGTGACTCTTGTGACTTGCTTAACTATCTAGAAGACGTCTACCCTGTTAGAGTAGAAGGTTGAGAGGTTATTAGCTAATTCCAGTATTGACTGTTTCCTTATCAAAACATTGGTTAATTTATTTTGATCAGGCTGTAGCTGCTACTGTCTTTCATGCTTCAACAGCTGCTGTTAGCCATATATCACATTAGAGGTGTGACTTTTATTGGGGAAAGTAGAATAAGGTTTGGCGAGAGCACAACTGACTGTAAAGGGCTGTGGTCATTAAATTTGAGGCTAGACTTAAACCTGAAGAAATGCTCCTAAAATTTGAGACATCTTCTTAACCGTGGTCTTACGCTGTGTTTCAAATGTAACAACTTTAGCATCCAGAGCTCAAACATGAAGTTGATTCATGCCTCAGATAAAAATGCAGATCTAAAATCATGTAATAGCAAACAGTATTTTCACTCTTAATTTAGATGATGGATTTGTTTGTTTACAAACTGCATTATAAACTTAAAGGTTACTTTGCTTTTGAAGGAGTGTGTGCTCAGGAAGCCAGGCAAGTGCGAGGTTCCCTAGCACAACTCCTGTATTGTAAGGGACAGTACATAGCCCAAACCTGCAAATTGGGATGATGTGAGCTGAACAGAAATAATGTGTGTTTAATAAAACAAAACCGTTACCCTATTTTAATTTGGTTTTCTGGGTGTAGTAGCAGATCCTGTGAGCTGACGTTGACTGTTATCAGTGGATGACTGGCCTGAATTTTATTGAAAGCTTGTCAGCTGAAAAACAGTAAACAAAGCAGATTCAAATGCATGCTTGATGCTTGTAACATTGTTTCTGGAGATACTCGGTTAGCTTGTTGTAAAGTTTCACTAGTGCTTCAGGAGAGCAGAGCCTGCTTGTCTAAAAAAGGGTTCTTTTAGCAGGCATGATTTATATAATAAAATGAATGGAAATTCTTGCATGTTGGTAACTGTGCAGCTGTTTCTAGCGAATGGGTGAGATCCTCTGCTCAGCTCCAGTTTGCTATTGCCCAGATTACATCAGTGGTTCCGAGGTAACAGTATCTGTGTGCTCTGCTTTTTAGCATTTCCAGGCAAAGAGACTGTTCTGTTGGATGGAGACTCTCAGTGCACACTGATGTCCAGCTTTAACAGCTCCTGGTGGCAGTGTGCATCAGTAGTCGCAGTGCCAGAAGTCCTTGAGCAATCAGGGATCTTCACTGTGACTGCAGTCTGCTCTGGAGCAGTCTAATAGCAAAAGCTTCTTTTGGTGAAGGAGGTTCCTTCTCACCTTGTTGAAACTTCCTTATGGTGTGCTCTAATAAACTGAATGAGGTGGTAAATATTACAGATGGCTTCTGCCTAATAATGGAAATGAAATAAAACCAAATAGATATTAGAGATATGAAGATGGCTCATAGGAGTTTACCTCCAAGTGATTTAGGAAGTGTTAATATCCCAGCCGAGCACTAAAGAGATTTAAGAGTGTGGTTTTAAAGGTGACATTCAAATGCTATTTTAAGAGGCGTGATAAATGCTTGTGCCTTTCCTCTTGCCCTCTGCTTCATGCTGTAGAAGGTCCTCTTGACAGTGGCTACAAGAAGGGTAATAAATGTGCTGATATTTTCTCCCTAAAACTTGTCTGGGACAAATCACCTTCAGTCAAACAGTCTGGCCTGGCATTTTGCGTCCAAAGTGACTGAAAACGTCCCTCCTCCACTACAGAATGCAAGATGTGAAAGCATAAACTTGTAAATCTTCTTTACTTTGGTTCCTTGTAAGGACAAGTTGGTATCTGCAAACAGAGTCACCTCTAAATTGCAACCAAGATAGTTTTACTCGCTAAGTGTATGGGCTCCCTCGACTATTGTCCTAAAGTTTATTTTGTAAGACATAGTGTTTAAAATTCTGATTTTAAGAAGAAAAGACAGCATTAGAATACCTTTGTTCATAAAAAGCAGATCCCAAAAAATCTTTGGAGTTCTTGTGGGAAGAGGATGGGGGACACATTTCAGAATAGACCAATCTTCCTTGCGGAAAAGCTGAATGATAACTTTTCTGAATCTGCTCTGTTACTGTGTTGTTGCTTTTCGCTTTTTATTCCCCATGTCCAGATGTGTACCTGGTTAGGTTAGCTTTTTGTTAAGTCCTTTTGCCATTACTAATTCTCTTGAGTGAATATTCAAGATTGCAATTCTGGAGAGAACAAAACTTCAGTGTGGTCTTCCAAAGTGCCATGGTTGCAGTAGTAGCATGATTACCTGAAGATGAGTAATGAACTCCAATGATACTGTTCCCTGTTACCATCCTAAAGGAAATTAGGATAAGGATTGAGAAATCTACCCTATCATGTGATTAAGCTTTTAAATTTGGTTTTCTTACACAAAATGAGCACATCGTTTTGCTGAAATGGGAAGAAGAATTGTTTCTTTCAGTTTACAAATTCATTAAATTAAGATAACCTCTGTGTGGTTAAAAAAAAATTCCTTCCTAAAGGCTAAGTCTTGAAGTTTGGTCTGTTTTTAGTGGGTCATCTCTGTATGCATTTGAAAAATCTGGTGTGTGTATAACTAACTTTAGTTCATCGTAGGACCTGGTGCTTCTGCTTGCTCATCTGATTACGCAGCTCAAGGGAATAAGGTTAAGGACATGCTGTTGGTAACTAGAGCGTTTTCAGGGCTTTAGTTCAGCAGATGGGCTGCCGGCTATATTCATACATCTGCCTACCTGCTGTGGCAGCTGCTGCTGCTGCGTGTTGTGTTCTTTTGTTCTGTTCCACCCAAGAAAGGAGCACTAGGAAGTGTAGTGAATGGATTAATTTAAGGTTAAGGCTAGTGTTTTTCTTGCTTCCTAACTCTCTATCATAATAAAGCTTTGGATAAACCTAATGAATCCTTCATAATGTGAAATAGATTTTTAAGATTTATTTCAGGGGGCTGAAACTAGCTAGCATCTAAAAAACAGTCAAGTATGTTTTCTTTATGTTGCCTGGTGTTATTTGTTTCAATATCTTCTTCTCTTTTCTCCCCCTTCCCCTGTTTTTTCTAGGAGCAGTAACCAGACTTTGCCTGACACTGCGTGGTCCAAAAGAATTAAGGAAATATGGAATGACATGAAGGAGATTAGTTGAGGATTAAAGGCTTTGAGGACAAAACACCTCACCGAGGTGAAGCACAGACTAACATTCTGGTTGTAGCTCCGAGGAGCTGTGTGCTGAAAAAAGATGGCAGATCCAGGAATGATGAGTCTGTTTGGAGAAGATGGGAATATTTTCAGTGAAGGGTTGGAAGGTCTTGGAGAATGTGGATATCCTGAAAATACAGTGAATCCTATGGGTCAGCAAATGCCCATGGATCAAGGATTTCCCGCTTTACAGTCATCTCTTCATCATCCCCCTGCAAATCAAAATCAAGCCAAGTTGACCCATTTTGATCACTATAATCAATACGAACAGCAGAAAATGCACCTGATGGATCAGCCGAACAGGATGATAAGCAATGCCCCTGGGAATGGTATAGCGTCTCCTCATTCGCAGTATCACAACCCTCCAGTTCCTCAGGTTCCTCACAGCAGTGGTGCTGGTGGTCAGATGGGAGTCTATCCCGGCATGCAGAACGAAAGGCATGGGCAACCTTTCGTAGACAGTGGCTCCATGTGGGGACCACGGGCAGTTCAAGTGCCAGACCAGATCAGAGCACCATACCAGCAGCAACAGCAGCAGCAGCAGCCGCAGCCGACACAGCCGCCACAGGCACCCTCTGGACCCCCTGGGCAGGGCCATCCTCAGCACATGCAGCAGATGGGAAACTACATGGCTCGTGGTGATTTTTCAATGCAGCAGCACGGTCAGCCGCAGCAGCAGAGGATGAACCAGTTTTCTCAAGGCCAAGAAGGCCTCAATCAGGGAAACCCTTTCATTGCCACCTCAGGACCTGGCCACTTGTCTCATGTGCCCCAGCAGAATCCCAGTATGGCACCTTCTTTGCGACACTCAGTCCAGCAATTTCACCACCATCCCCCCACTGCTCTCCATGGGGAATCAGTAGCCCACAGTCCCAGATTCTCCCCTAATCCTTCCCAGCAGGGTGCTGTTAGGCCGCAAACACTTAATTTTAGTTCTCGGAGCCAGACGGTACCCTCACCTACTATAAACAACTCAGGGCAGTATTCTCGATATCCTTACAGTAACCTTAATCAGGGATTAGTTAATAATACAGGGATGAATCAGAATTTAGGCCTTACAAATAACACTCCAATGAATCAGTCTGTACCAAGATACCCAAATGCTGTCGGATTTCCATCAAACAGTGGTCAAGGACTAATGCACCAGCAGCCCATCCACCCTAGTGGCTCACTTAACCAAATGAACACGCAAACTATGCACCCTTCACAGCCTCAGGGAACTTATGCCTCTCCACCTCCCATGTCACCTATGAAAGCAATGAGTAATCCAGCAGGTACACCTCCTCCACAGGTTAGACCTGGTAGTGCTGGAATACCAATGGAAGTTGGCAGTTACCCAAATATACCCCATCCTCAGCCGTCACACCAGCCCCCTGGTGCCATGGGAATTGGACAAAGGAATATGGGCCCCAGAAACATGCAACAGAATCGTCCATTTATGGGTATGTCTTCAACACCACGGGAGATGGGTGGGCACATGAGACCAAATGGTTGTCCAGGTGTTGGCCTTGCAGATCCACAAGCAATACAAGAGCGACTAATATCTGGCCAGCAGCTTCCTAGTCAACAGCAGTCTTTTCAACAGCAAATGCCAACCTGTCCTCCCATGCAGCCTCATCCAGGGATCCATCATCAGTCTTCACCACCCCCACATCCTCATCATCAGCCTTGGGCACAGCTTCACCAGTCACCACAAAACACACCACAAAAAGTGCCTGTCCTTCAGGTAAGCTACTTCCAATTAGTAGAAAACGTTTTAAGTTACTGTAAATGCCTTTCAGGATACACAAGAAATATGGTTTCAAAATAGTTGCTCCTGTTCAACTCCTTTGTTTGTTATTGGTTATGTGACTTTTTTGGTGTACAGAGGCTGAAGGTAAAATGAGGTTCAGGTATCTATCTTTCTAATGTCCTTACAGTAATTTTTATAGGATAATGTTATGGATAGACCAAAATGTGATACAACAACAGGACGCGCTGAATACCTACTATTTTTTTCATGTTGGCTCCTTTGGGGAGAAAATGGAAAGCACGTGTGAGAATTGTCATTAAAATTATTAAGTTTTTGTATTTGCAACTTGGAGAAAGAATTGTGTGTTATGTTTGTTTTGGCCAAGGTCTTTTTTGTTTTTAATCCTAAGGGAATGTTCTGTGGTTTTTAAATTAAAGCTGAAATTCTTACATGTGAAAAAAATTTCTGGTGTGAACTTCTTTAGCACTAAGTAATGCAACTGAGAAGCTATGGGGAAGCAGTTTATGCAGGGAGAAGACAACAACGTGAATCAATCTGAAATGAAATCTTCTGAGCCTTAAATGAAATGTTAAATAGAATGGAAGTTTTATTTTACTGAGGCTCTGATCTGCCAGGTTTTGATGGCCATGTATTGCTTCCACGTCATTTTTCAATTAAAGCTAGAAATGGTAAAACATCTTGATCCTCTGTAGCTTAACAGGTTTAGCTACCTGCTAGTATGTAAAGCTTCAGCTGAAAAAGTGCCTCTTGGAATCTTCACATTTGTCATTGTTTGCCTTTGACTCAGTCAGTCAGAATTCAGGAACTTTTGGTACCAGACGAATTAGTGGTCAAGATATCAAAGGTTTACTAATTTTAGTTTTTTTCCAATCAGTCAGTAATTAATGCCAAGTAGCTCTGCCCATAAATACTTGGAGACAATTGTTGGAATGCAGTCGTAATGATCCGATGCTACAATGCGCTCAATAAATCACCAAACCAGCTGTCCCGGGCAGTGTCCCGGGCCTGTGCGCGAAGCAGCTGCTCAGCAGTCCCCTGCACTGCTGCCTGCCGGCTGCTCCCGCTCGCCGCTCCGCACAGCGTGAGCTGCTCTGGGAATCAGATGGATGCGCTGCGGAGAGGCAGCTGACAAGGAGTGGTAGATGGAGCAGCTCAGCAGCTGGGACAGCCTTCCACATTCCCCATGGAAGAGAGGAGGAGGGGGGAGCCCTGCGAGGGAGATCCGGGACTAAGCTGGGCAAGGGGAAAAGTGCACTCTCTTTCTCTGGGGGAGGAGGAGTCTCTCTTGAGGAGGCACACAAGACCATTTTTCTCTTCCCTACCCACCTCAGAGTTGGTTTGAAATTTTAGATGCCTGCATCAGCCCTTCCTCTCTCTGCATCTCCACACACATTGTTTGGAGAACGTAAATTACAGTTCTTGCATGCACGTGGAGTTGTGTGTTCCTGTCTGAGAGAGCAGCTCTTGCCAGTGCCTCCTGTTACCAAGTGTGTGGGTAGGCAGGATGAAAAAGGAGAGAACTCAAGACTATAGGAAAAAATGAAGAGAATGACCAGGTATTTGGGAATGGAGTAATGACAGCACAGAGAAATAAGTATAGAAAGGGTAGGAATGAGAAAAAGAAGTACAAGACATGTTTTTTACTCTGAAGATGAGGGCTGAAGCATCTAGCAGAAAAACTTGAAAGAAAATTGTATAAATGGTAATATAAGACTTTTAAGACAGTAAAGGAACAAAAACCAGTGTCACTGGGATTTTCCATAACCAGTGATGGTGGGGATGTGGGAGGAAATACTTGAGGTGGACTGTACCCTAAAGCAGTGGTGTTCTTCACCAGCATTAATTCCTTGTTTTCATCTGACCATTCAGTAAGCCTATTTTTGGCATCAAAAGGTGGTTTGGAAGAAGAAAGTTTAGTTGTAAAATGTACAAGCTTGTTAAATGTTCTTGGGACATTTGTTTCCCTTTAATCAGTGAAGAGGTTAAACACAGACAGCTCAACCCTTAAATGAGCTATGCAACCTATTACAGACTGCTGAACTGCAGATGAATAGCTTGAAGAAAGGTAAGTGCTGAAACTAAATAATTAGAGGAAAACCACATGATAAGTCCAGTTATTTGATTAAAATCAGTAATTCAGACAGTTGTAGCAAGCCAAGTAACTTCTTTGTTAGCTTACTTCTGTTTTTATCTGGTAAAAGTTACTGTTAATGTACCCTCCCATTAAGTAATTAGTTTGAGCCCTGACTGTAGTAATGAAACTCTTTAACAGGCAGGCGTTTCCCCCTTGAAAACTGTTTGGATGAAATGAATATTGTTCAAATCAACCAAAACTTAACCCCTCCCCACCCCCTGGGGAAAAATGCAGATGTGCGAAACCCCTGCTCTTAAGCCTGAATACAGAGTTGGTAGCTCTTCTGTGTCGTGGTTTTCCTTTCATGTCAGTAGGCAGAAAACTGTTCACTGAAGAGCAGTTATTTAAATGACTGGTTTGTTTTTATTTGTATAAAATGAATCAACAAAATTAATATAGTCAGTGAAAATGGAAATCACTATGTACTTTAAAATCATCAGAAGTCATCTTAGTAATTATTTTTCACTGATTTGAAGCTAGCCTTATCATGGGAAGGCTGTAATACTTGTGGTTAACCAAATTACTGTTTTGTTTTTAGATATGTTGGAAGGAAAGTGAAGTTCTTTTGCTTTTAAGTTGAAAGAAATTGCTGTGTTGATTCCAAGGCTTGTTATTTCTTTTTTTGTGTGCAAAACTGCACATTATTTTGGCTGTGAGATGAAGCTGATGATTGACAATTCATCTGGTTTTGATTAATAGCTGAAAACTAGGCATGGTTATTAGGACCCTGTTAGCAGCGAGTTGCTGGCTTCAGTAGAGTTTGATAGATCCACAGGAATCACTGCAGTGTTGGGATGTTCAGTCAGCATGCTTGGTTTGTCAGGCCCTCCTTTGAAGCACTCTTCACCAAAGGTTTTTGGAAGAGCTTGGTGGGCATGGGGTGGGAAAGCTGTCTCTGCTTTGGCAGAGCAATCCACCAAGGGGCAAAGCAGAGAGCAGGAGTAGCTTGCTTGTTTTCACAGTGGAGGCATCTGTGTTGGGCTTGTGAGCTTGTGCTCTCCAAAGTACTCATAAATGATCTGGAGGAGAGTGAAAAGTTAGATGGCAAAATTTGCTGCTACTTGTTAATATACCCAAAGCAGAGTGCCAAATGCAGATGTGGTGAAGAACCTAATAAGAATGAAATAAAATAATTAGAAATACAATAGGAGGGTCAATTGCTTGGCCATTAAGTTGTGTGAGTCAAGACATCGCCAGGGGAGGTTTAGATTGGATATTAGGAAAATTTTCATCACTTAAAGGGTTATCAAGCACTGAAACGGGCTGTCCAGGGAAGGTATAAAGTCGCCATCCATTAAGGTATTTAAAGGATGTATAGAAGTGGTGCCTAGGGACATGGACATGCTTAGGGATGTGGTTTAGTGGTGGACCTGACAGTGCTGTGTTTACAGTTGGATTTGGGGATCTAAAAGGTCATTTCCAACCTAAATGATTATATGGTTCTGTGATGCTTGGGCAATGAAATGGCAGGCAAAAACATCTTCTTAGGAGTAGGTCTTGGTGTTAGATGCTGTCTGAAAATGTGCTGTACAGTTAAAGAAAGAAATCAGTAGGAATTGTAGTGAAGTAGTAGAGAGCAAACCAAAGATTATTACCCGTATTCATGGTATGCTGGTGAGGCAAGTGCTCTGAAGTTCTGTGTCCCTTCCTCAGGCCTCAGAAAATACAGCAGCACTTGAAAAAGCACAGAGGGGGTGTTTTAGAGGGGGAGAGAAAGACAGACATGGTGAAAGTCTCTAAAATTGTGAGTGATACAGGTGCATGAAGAGGGTGAACGTGAAGTAAGGGTTGTTTGTCACGTGTTTTTGTCTCCTTGAATTCTTTTTAGGTATTCAGCAAGTTGTCAAGTGATGAACTCAGAACTGCACATTAAGATGCTGATCTCTGAGATGTTGCACAAAAAAAGGCATCATCATTTGATAAACATAAAGGCACCACATTTGGCTCAGCAGATCTGTGCCATACATAAGTGACTGAGAATTTGTTACTGGGTTGCATCTACTGTGTACATGTCTGGTTCTTGTCCTCTTCCACACACTTTGTCAGAGGTGTTATCAGGTTAGACAGGCCTTTGGAGGCCTAATGCTATGCAGTCGTTCTTACATATCATTATTTTCAGAGCATTTTATTAGTGATAGAGGAAGTGTAGGAGTTTTCTTTGCCAAGAATAGTCTGTCCTGGGTGTGTTGTTACACACAACTTATTTACCCACAGCTACTGTGTGGGCTGAAGTTTCGAGTCCTGTTCATTAATCATGTTCCACAAATGTGATCTACATTATTTATAGTCAAACACAGGAGTATTTAAATGACAAGTAGGTATGGTATAGCCTCCATGCCTGACTGAACGGGAGAGCTCAGCAACGGGCACCAACAGTGTTGAAGGATGCTGGGGTGCAGTGTCCAGGTTCTGGTGGAGAAGGAACTCATTTTGTGTGTGTTACCGGTTCACTGCCAGGTTTATTCTGCTGGCCTTATTATCTGTGGGCATGTGACTTTGCTTTAAATCATAACTCATAGCTGTGTTTGGTATGAACACATTCTTTTGAAATTTCCTGCCCTCCCTTGTAGGGGAGGAGGCAGGGAAAGTCCTGCTGAGTCACCAGCTGGATCACCCCTTTCACAGGCCCTTCCTGCAATTTCAAATGCTGTGTTGCTGCCTCAGTTTAATTTATACTGGGATATACCTGAGTGGAGAGGGATATTAATGAAAACTATGATCAGCTGTATTGGTTTGATGCAATATTCTGACCTGGCAGAAAGTAGAGGTTAAATCAGTTTCTGCTGGCACACTAAAATGAAGTTGTCTTTCTCCTAGGTGTTTGTTTTAATGCCTAAATGTAGTAAGAAGAGATTGACCCTTTACTGTCTTCACATGAACAATTATCTTTCAGTGTGTTTCCTGTAAGTTTACGTAGTAGCAAATGATGCCACTTTGAATAGTTAGGATTATTCCCATAAATAATATTCAAAAGCAATTTCCCACATCTCCAAAGAGAACTGCTGGCTTTTTAATCCCTCAAGTTTTTAACTTTTTGGCTATTTTCCTGTTGATAAGCAGAACAAGTCCAATTTTTAAAAAAAAATAAAACAAACCAATCTAGAAACACTATTGGGTACTTTTTGGTTTGATGCAGAGACTATTTCACATGACTGTTAGCTGGTCTTTTGGGGTACTGTATATGCTGCATATTCAGCAAACTCTTGTGGCTGCCTGCCCCTAGAAATTCTAGTTTCCTTTTTCAAGTATTCACAGACTAGCAAACCAGTGTATGTTGGCAAGATTTTTGAAGCTGCTAAACTAAGTGGAATTAAGAACCCACTAATACTGAACTCTAATTAATTACAATTCTATATTATTTTTATGTATAGATAAGCATGAGTGTGTGTGTATTTATATAAAAATACATGTATAAAGTATAGTCAAAATAAGAAGTTGTGGGTAGTAATGAAAGAGAAGAAGGGAAGAAAATCCACAGTATTCATATAAAAGTAAAGGTTGATAGCAGGTTTTTTTTTTCTTTAAAGTTTACAGGCTTCTGCTATATTTTGTTAAGACTCAGAAGAATTCCTGTATTTGAGCAATGTAAGCAATGTAATTAACTATAATTTTCCAACTAAAAGAAAAGCAGACCGTAAAATCTACCTTTGGTCAGAAGTGTTGAAGTTGTTTCACTCCTGTGGAGTAGAATCGTCTGTTACACTGATAACTTGATCCATCTGTGAGCGAGTTCCCATGCACTCTCTCAAAGGATACAATAATTATTATGAAATACTGTCTCCAACAAAAGTTCATATTCTAAAACTCCTCAGTTATGTTCTAATCTAACAGTTAATATTAACATATCCAAAGGCTTATTTCTTCCTCACCCTTGAAAAGGCTGTGTGTGCTTTTGTAAGTAAGGGCTTGCAGTGATTCTTCAGTGAATAGGCCTTTGGGCCAAAGATTTGCAGTTTTGAGTGGTTTTGCTATGAACTTTTTGGTCTTTTTTACTGTTGAGGAGGCACAAGCTACTTCAAGAATACTTCTTCCCTCGGGTGCCATGATTTAAATGTGATGAAAATAATTTGTGCCATTAAATTATCTGCTCTGAAGTTTTGGGTAAAGCCAGTTTGTAGCATTAGCATAAAAACACAAGTCTGCATCAACATAGTGATCTGTAGGTTTAAGAGTTACCCAACTTGTTCTTCAGCGTGGGTATTTTGGAAATTTCTATGATATGTTGGTGACCTTGAATGTATTTTTTCGTGAAATCATTAGCATTTTCTGAAGAATCACCCAACTAGAAAAAATTTTAAATTTATGCTGCTTGTTTAGTACTTCACTATTGTGTTCTTATCTGCTAGTGATGGTCACTTCCAGTGGGACTTGACAGTCATCTTAGTTTCCCATGGTCAAAAGATGTCCTACTTCATATTTATTTGAATAAATTTAGTTCTGTTGTTTCAGAGAAGCTTTTTTTCACGATTGAAAGCTTATAGTCTAATAAAAACCTTCAAGTCTGTATCATCATCAGCCTACAGACTTAAAAGGAAAATGCTTGATTAAAAAAAAAAATTAAAACAGGTTCTTTAAATACAGTGGCAATCTTAATAAAGAACAAGGTAAAGGCAAAGTAATAATTTCCTACCTTTTTACTCTAGATCCCTCTTCTGGGATTCTGTCCTGCTCTTTCTCATGGAATTTGAGGCATCCATTTATTTTAAGCTATCCTGCCCTTGCTTGTATCTTGAATGCAAGTGTCACAAACTTGCATAAGTGTTCTCTCTTTTTTTTTCTCAATTCCCACTGTGATGGGACACCATCACTTTGAAATGTAATTTTTATCTTTTGTCTGTAGAAGTTGTTTTCTCCCTCAGTTCAGTGAGCTTTTCACTTTTGAATTTTCAGATATCAGTTCTTTTAATTGTATGATTATACACGTATTTTACTGGTGATAATGTAGTCTGGATTTGGGAAAAAAAACCCCACTTGTTTATTTTTTTTTTCTTTAGAGATGTTATCTGTAAATATTTATAGACTTCTCAAGAGAGTTTTGAAGTTTGGTAGCTAAAGAGCAAGGTTTGCCAGTCTTGAGTGGTTGCAGCATCTATTTGTACATCTATTCTTTTAAAATATTCTCAAGTTGGCCAGTGTGTTTTAAAGATGGTGAAGATGCTTCTTGGGAGCTGGTAGAGCAGAGTAGGAAGTGTGGGCAGGAAGCAGTGCTCGGGGAAGGGGCAGTGACAGGCTGAGCCGATCTGACAGACCAGTGCTGAACAGTGGGAACAGAGCGGAAATGGCCAACGTCTGTGCCAAAATGGGGACAGAGACCTTTAGGGCGTCACTCCACCTCTCTCCCTGCTTGAGTCACCTGCCGCTTGAGCCCTTGCCAGAGGCAGCCATTTGGTGCAGTGGTGCCTGTTACTGCTCTTCACACGACTTCAGGGTGTACCTTTGTGTCACCGTGCTGCGGGCAAACAGCCCTCTGACAGCTTCCCAGCTCTGTGAACTCAGTAACTCGCAATATCTAATCTGCTGGAAATAAAAAAATCCGTGCAAATTAAGGTGGCTATGGCCTGGGATACAGAACCTTTGCTGCTTCCTTGCATCAGCCTTCCTTATCACTTGGTGAACGGGCTTTTCTGGCCAGGTCATGTTCCCAGCAGTTCTCCATTGTGTGACCACTAGATCACCCGAGTTGGTGGTGTAGGAGTGGGCATGTTTGCTGGGGCAGAATGGGGACTGCCTCTTACTCTGGCAGGGAGTTTTCAGGCCCTTTAATACCCTTACACAGCTTGTGGTTTTGTAGCACTTGCCCTTAGTAACCAGCCCTTGAGTCCTCCCTCAAATTTTGATAAATTAAAACTTCTGTTAGAAGTCTTAGAAAGCTTTGTCTTGTTTTATTGAATTAGTGACAAACAGGCAACATTCCAACTTCTACCAACTTCTCTCTTATTCCACACAAGTATTAACGACTGATTTGATTTCAGGAGGGTTTTCTTTTTTAAGAAAGTGGGTCTGTTTTCCAGCTGAAGTATTTGCAACTATTTTGTTACTGGAGAGGTGAAAGAACATCCCCTTTCTACCCAAGAGCCTGGCACGATTTCTTTAGGTGTGTGTCATATCGTAGATGCTTGCAGCGTCAGTTTATAAATTGTCTTCTTTGAGCACTGAATGGGATTTTTTTTTCTTTTTTTTTTCCTCAGCATAGAGAATTGTTTAAAAGCATGGCAATTTGGAAATAAAATTCAGGTTAATTTTTTTAGTCATCTTTATGAGGAAACAGAACTGAGAGACAGGATGACTTAAGTGATCTGAGTGTGAGTTTACTCTTTCCAGAGTTTCTAAATCATTCTTTTTGATTTTACTGTACTTTATACATTATCTACTTAGTTAGAATTCTCTCTGTTCCTAGCAAGGTTGGTGTAGCCAACAACAGTGTTGCCTCTGTTTATGAAGAGGAGCACAGAGATGATGGCCATAAATTTTGTTATTTATTCAAAACCAAAATTCATAAAACCCCCAATTTCAGTTCTTACTCAGGTGCCTGTTACACTAAAATGTGCCACCTCCCTGCTCTCTTTCACTCCTTCTAGTATTGCTCTTGCTTAAGAGTGCAGCTCAAGAAGACTGAGATGACCAGTCTTAACAGTTCAAAGCAGGAAATCCCACTTCTTGTGTAGGAATTTGGTAGTTGTAGAGGTTAACGTGAGATTAGTGCAGTTATACAATATATGGAAGAAAAAAAATGGATTTCTCTGATCTTTTCACTGTTGGGCTGGGAAGAATCTTTGTTCCTTTGCTTTTGTTGTTCCTCAGTACCGAGGATCAGGATGCAACTCTTTCCTGTACTCCTCTTCAGTGCTTTCACTGTGTTAGCCAAGCTTAGGAGACAGCAGCTCTTGTGTTATGCTGAGCAAGCACAAATATTAAGAACTTCTGGGAATGGGTTCATATTGCAGGGGTTGCTGCTGTAAAAATTAAATGTTAAGAAATCACGGGCTGATAGAATGACTTGGATTAGAAGGGACCTTAAAGAGGATCTAGTTCCAACCACCCCACCACAGGCAGAGATGCTGTAGTGGGTTGACCCTGGGTGGATGCCACCCACTAGATCAGGTTCCTCAGGTCCCCATCCAACCTGACCTTGAACGTTTCTGTGGGTGGGGCATTCACAAGTTCTCTGTGCAACCTGTTCAGTGCCTCTGTACCATCTTGAAAGAATTTCTTAACATCTAATCTAAATCCTCTCTTGTAGTTAAAAACAATTCCCCTTGCCCCGTCCCTATCTGCATGTGTGGAAAGTTGCTCTCCCTCTTTTTTTATAAGCCTACTTTAAGCACTGAAAGTCCACAATCTTATATAAAGTCATGAGTTCTGAATCTTGGCAGGTTTCTATGGCATTTTATTAACCTTTTAATTTTGGAAAATTGCAAGTATTTGTCTTCTTGAATGCAATACTTATTCTTCAGTATGCAAACCCAAATGTACCATTGATATATTACTATAACGTTGTAGGGAGTGCCAAACATTTATTTAGGCTTCAACTTCCACTTTTTAAATATTTGTATTAAAATATAATTTTCATTTAAATTTATATTGAAATATAAATTTGTTCATATTTTCTCAAATATAAACTCTTGTTATCTTAGTCATAGAGGAAATTTTCATATTATACAAGAGCTCCCAAAAGGAATGTATACCCACTTACAGTAAACTTTTCTTTCAACAGACTGAATAATTTAATTGGTTGAATCAGAAAAAAATTAGTCCATGTTAATTGTGCTAGTTAAATTGTGTTTTATTATGTCTCTGTGACTCCCACAGACAAAAGAACATGACCACAGTAGCTGAGAAGTTAATAGTTCCACAGATTTTTGAATGTCATTTTCCTGTAAGAGAAGAGAAGAGAGGACTCATAACAAACTTAATAACAAACTTCCTAATATCTACTAGTCAATATGAACTCTTGTTTTTTCCACTCTGCTTTTACATCTCCTTTCTCTCCAGATGGCCCTCCATCCACTTGCATTCTGGTACTTCATATCTTTTTTGGCCCTGCAAGACTCTGATAAGTGTGATAATACTGTAATTTTCCTTACATGTGAGCACTGAATGATACGAAGTCCTTAATTTTATTTTTGGAAGAAATCTTTCTGTACCGGCCAATTGTTGCTAAATATAGTGGGAGGCTTATAATACAGAGTGCATGTTTGAATTTAAAGTGACACCTTACCCTAAAAAGTTGACATCACAGTTTATTTGTACAACTCTAGATGAAATAATGCAGTCATTAAAACTGGTTTAAAACTTTGGGCATTACAGTTGTTATTTGAATCTGTGTGGTAATGGGATCTTGCAGATGTCTGTGGGGGCAGGTGTTGTCAGAGACGGACATAAGGACACACACCTTGGTTTTAAGTGTTTCTCTCTGCAGGCCTCCTTTGAAATACTTTAGGAAAACTTGCTGAAAACCAGATAATGCTGTACCTAGGGTGTTAGACTGGGATTGGAGGAATTTTTGCTGACTGACACAGGTTGGTAGTTTGGTGTCAGTATTGTCAGTGTTCCTGTTGGGTGTGCTTGAGGTGCTCTGCAGCAGTGGAAAGTTCCTGCAGTTCCCTGCTGCTCTGTACAGCAGTGCCCAAAAATGTAACTTGGAGACTCTTATGGCAGTCAGGGGTAAGTTAAAAATGTTGCTTTAGACACAGCTCTCCAGCTACAATATAACACTACAATATAACACTACAATATAACCCCAAATCTACATCTGGTATTGCTGTAGGCATGTCTGATTTAAGATCTGGTATAGGGATAAAGAATGTCTGGAGCAAGGATAGGAAAGATATTTGCACTAAAGATAAGGTATTTCATAGAACAATGTTAATCAAACAGGTTGGAGAGTCTAAATTTTGAGTTACCTTAGTTTGTGCTTCTAAATGAGGTAGGTGTTTATCCACAGAAAATGAAGTATGGGATTATTTTTGGTGGGGTTTTTTTGTTGTTGTTGTTGCTGTTGGTTTTGGGGGTTTTTTTTGGGTTTGTTTTGTTTTGTTTTGTTTTGTTTTCTCCCTTCCAGTTCTAATGACACTTTCTGATTTAATTCTTAGTTTAGTTCAGTTACTAGAGGAGTTGGGGAAAGGCCTACCTGTGACATGCCATAGCCAGAATATTCAAAGGCTGTTTTCATTTGTTGCTGTGACTATAGAGTGTGAGAAGTATCTTGGGCTCTTTGACATAAATGGATCATAGAAGCAAATATAACATCAGTGGATTTTTAGTAAGTCTGCAATTTCAAGCCCACTGTGTCATATTGAAGTTAATAAAATATTGCAATGAAAAGCCCATATGGAGAATCCCAACCCAAAAGAAAAATAGAGTTGATTACTGATAATCAGTTCTGGTTTTGCATCTCATATGTATCTGTTAAGATTTCTTTAAGTTGGTGTTTCCAAACCATAGTCTGTTATACCTCTGAAGTCCCCTGCAGACTACTTTTATGTGGCCTGGGAAAGTTGATTAAGGAGAGTAGGTTTATATAATAAGCAACAATATGTGGGAACTTTATAAAGAGTGTTACATGTCCACTACTAGAAGCTTGCAGATCTTGACAACAGAAAGAAAAAAAAGGGGGAAGAGGGAAATTTGACAGAACAGAATTCTGTGGTGTAATGTAAATCTCACTTCTGATGGGATCTGCTCAGGCTGGTGTCTGAAATGACAGTGGTTGCATCTCAGCATAAAGCAAAATGCAGAGACCTTCTGTCCCAGAAGAGTGTATTGTCACCAGTACTGCTCAATGTCTTCATCAATGACTTTGTCAGGGAGACCAAGTGCACCCTCAGCAAGTTTGCAACACCATGCTGGGTGTTGAGGTTGACGTGCCTGAGGTCCAGGATGCCATCCAGAGAGAGTTGGACAAGCTGGAGAAGTGGGTCTGTGTGAACCTCATGAGGTTCAGCAAGTCCAAGTGCAAGGTGCTGCACTTGCGTCAGGTATCAATTACAGACCGGGGTTGAAGGGGTTGAGAGCAGCCCTGCCGAGAAGGACTTGGCAGTGCTGGTGGATGAAAGACTGCATGTGACCTGCCAAAATGTGCTGGCAGCACAGAAAGCCAGTTGTATCCTGGGCTGCACCAAAAGCAGCATGGCCAGCAGATCAAGGGAGGTGATTCTGTCCTTCTGCTCTGCTCTTGTGAGACCCCACCTGGAGTGCTGCATCCAGCTCTGGGGTCCTCAGCACAGGGAAGACACGCATCTTGGAGTTAGTTTAGAGAAGAACATCAAGATCATCAGAGGTCTGGAACTGCTCTCCTATGAGGAAAGGCTGAGAGAGTTTGGGTTGTTCAGCCTGCAGAAGAGAAAGCTCTGGAGAGATGTTATTGCAGCCCTTCAGCACCTAAGGAGGGCTTATAAGAAAGATAGGTAAAGATAAGTACAGACCTTTTAGCAGGTCTTGTTGTGATAGGAGACAGCTATATAATGTTGTGTCGGTAATGATTTTAAACTTAAAGAGGACTGGTCTAGAATAGATATAAGAAAGACTTTTTAAATTGTGAGGGTGATGAAGCAACGAAACAGGTTCCTCAGAGAGGTGGTAGATGCCCCATCCCTGGAAATGTTCAGTGTCAGGTTGGATAGGCAAACTGACTGAGTTGAAGATGTCCCTGCTTACTGCAGGGGGATTGGACTAGGTTGCCTTTAAAGTCTTTTCTGACCCAAGCCAGTCTGTTCTCTCTCCGGGAGGGAATTCTCTGTTGGCTCCTGATGGTGTATCCACACCTCACCTGAAAATTATGGATTGTATACTGCCACCTTTTCTGGAAAGGCCATGGAAAGACAAAGAGAACAAACACTAAAGACGTTATGTTTGTTATGTGTTACTTTTGCCTTTGGCTTTGAAGGGAGCTGGGCATAGCTCAACCTTTTCTGGGGGGCTGTAAATTTTGTGGTGGGAAGTGTCAGCATGAAACCGCAGTTACCTGAGTTTGACAGGTCAGTATTAGTAAGCCAGCTAGAAAAAGATGGCTTAGCCTGTGATATGTACCCTCCATATTTGTTAACTTCTTCCATCAGATAACCTTTGTGTAACTTGAATCAGTGGGAATTTGTTGGTGGGTCACACAAAAACGATCACTGTTTCCATTTCGAAGGGTGGAGCTGTGCAGATGGTAACACGCCTGGGGTTATGGAGGTGACCACAAACCTCCTCCATCTTCCACCCCCACCATCCTGGGTGAGCTCCTCCTCATCTGCCTGGTGCTCTGAGGGGTGCCTGCCTCAGAAACCCTACCTTAAGAAGAGTTAGCACTGCTTGTTCATCAGCTCCTGCACGCTTTCTCAAGTGTCAGCTTGACTACTTCTGTGCATTTACATGTCCTCAAAAAAGAAAAAAAAGCCTTTGGGTGTTGTCTTCTGTGTTGCTTTGTCTTCTAGTAGATCTAGAATATAACCTCTGCAGCTTCAGGATGTGACTTCCTTCATTTAAAGGGCTTTTACCGGCTATGTCTAATTGGATAATCAAAAATTCTCATGTAGAACTGTGGGGACTGGTACATAAAAAGTGTACTAGCAGTGTATGTGAAAATGTCTGCCTTACTTCAATGCTACAAAACCACCTGTTTATTTCTTGCAAGTTCCAAATACAGAATTACTTAAATCTTGGTCAGCATATTTTCCTTTTACCTCAGAAATATTTTCTGTGAGTTGTAGATGGTGAAGAGGTAGATGCTTGTATTCATAAGTGAAGCGAAAAAAAAAACATTGTGTGTGGGGGGAAATAAATATCCAAGAAAATTGGGTTGTAAGTAGTTGAAATAAGATCTGCAGGTTGTCTTGCTTTTTCAGTGATCAACTGTGTAAGACTTACTAATAGGTGTAAAAGATAAAATCTCTTGCTCCTTTCTGTCTCTTCTAAGTGTCTCTACATCAGTTTGTATCAAACTTAGCCCAAAACAAAGCAGTTCTGTAAACCACTCAATTGCCTCAATGGGTGGGGATAGAAGAAGGGGTTTTAGATTATTAATTAACTGGTCTGGAGAGCCCTGAAAGCAGGCCATGGACTTTTGGGCTGGGAGCTCTGGAGTAATTTCTATGCAAAAGGTTACTTTTCTTCTAAGGGAAGTATTTGTTCTACATTCATGTGTGCTCGTTGATTCTGATCTCTTGTATTAGGGACGTTGTGTGTAGGAAGCTCTTGAGGAAGAACAAGTTTTCCAACACAGCATTAGAAAGGGGTGAAATTCTCTGTGGAGTCTTTTTAGTTGCAACATTCCTGTTGGCAGGTTAAGACACAGGCCCAGCAATTGGATACCAGCTCCCTCCTGCACTAACCCACTCCTTGCAAGTGTATCACTAATACTTAAATGATGTAACTGCGTAAATGAACAAATGATGGATGACCAGTAATTTAATAAATTGCCTACTTCTACTTTGCTCAAGTCTCTATTGTCTAGAGTACTTGAAAATAAAAATGACTTCTGCAATGTTTGGGGAAAATTGCCCAAACTAGGGAATAGAAAAGTTATTGCAAAAGAACACCGGGACTGTGGCATCTTTATTTAATAAGCAGCTCTTTCTATTTTAAACATCATTGTTGCATTTTATATGACAGTCACGATACAAAGACAATTACTTGTCAAAAAAAATTTTATAAAAACAAACATTTGAAATCACAGAGGTTTTATTTGGGGTATCTGAGTAATGACATTCATAGCTGTGATGACTCAAGGATGTGTGTGAAGTAAGGCTTATAAAACAGGTAATACTTCAGGGTTTTTTCTTACCATTTTGGCCAGTGTAGCTATAAAAGCTGTTTGGGTAGCCAACCCCTTTTTTCAGGTTTGAAGATAAAACTTCTGTGACCAGGAGCTTGTTTTACCAGCCCTATTAGTCTGCCTAATAGATACTTTCTTCCCCTAGAAAATGAAACAAATGTTTTTTCTAAGCTTATTTAACTGTTTTCTGAACTAGTGTGTTTAGTGTTTGTCATATTCCAAATTACATTTCTTAAAATGCGTTTATTTTTTAATGTAAGCAAGAGTTTGCTGTTGATTTTTACTGTTCCCAGTCATTAGAAGCAAAGTACTTGTAAAGGTTGTCTGGGCCATTGAGTTGAGCTTCCAGCTGTCACATGTGCCATCTTATGAACTGCTTTTCTAAACCTCATCAAACTTAAAGAGCACTTAGCTTTTTCTTCCAATATTCCTGGTTTTTGAAATTCTTACCCAAATCAGATTAGTTTGAATGTTGGAACAGGCATCTGACTCTGTCCTAAATTTATTAGATATTGGTTTTATACAAAATTTGCTCTGGTGTCAATTTTACCCATCTTAATTATTTTCATTTCCTGTATTAGGGTCTGACAGTGTTTTGATAAGTAGTAATCTATCTAAAGTAAGTTAAATTCTCTTTAGACTTCTCCTTCAAGATAATTCGTACTCGTGCCTGAGGTATAATTTTTGTTGATGTGGATGATCAGAATTGTGTGCAACATTGTACTCTGGCACAAATACTTCCCTAGGCTTACTGGAAGCAATCTTAAGAGGCACTTGGACATTTTAATTTTCTTTTCCTCGTTGTACATCACACCAGTTGTTTACAGACATCCTGTGGTTTAAGTACGAACTATTTTGGCCTTTAGCTACACAGTCTTACCTTGTTTTATGTAAGTATAAATAAATTTTAAAAAATCAGGGGTAATAGAATGGCACAAAAATTACAAGTACTGAAGTATTTCAAGTTTGGAAATGCATACGAAATACTGAATAAATTTTAGAGGGCTCTACATTGATGGGCCTTATTTCTGTGTTAGTGTTTTGGAGTTGTGAGGTGTCCACAATTCTGAGCATCTCACTAAGAGCTAGGATGGTATGTAAGCACAAGCTGCTCCACTGCCACCAGAGACATGCAGCTGTGTAATGCTTAAAGGACACCTTCCCTGGCAATAACATTTAAAAATACTAATTCCTGTTACTCATCTGCAATCCTCTTCCCACAGCTTGAGCTCAGGACTATAATGGAACCTATTATGGGGAAAAGGTCTATGACTCAGCCATTGAGCCATGCAAACTCTTGGCTTCTTTAATTGGCACCATTAAATCTTTAGTAGTTTTTCTCTCGTAATATATAGGTGTCATTGGTATAAAATGCATCACTGCTGAAGATACACAGTACCTTTTGCTCTCTGACTTCTGTGACTTGATCAACTTTAGGTGTTTAAAGGCTGGTTAATCAGACATTTTTAGAATTACTGCTTGACTATTCAGGAGTATTGAAAACAAAATGTAAGAAAGCCATTGTAAAATCATTACTTTCCAGGTTGTTTTCCTTTTCTGTTTAGACACAGGAGAGGGAAAAGGAAAAACCTGCCTTTGCATTGTGTTTTATCTTCACAGAAGTTATTTGACCTGAAGACTGGGTATTTCCTACGTGACAGGATGGGGAAAGTTAATTCTTGAGCATATAACCAGGGGAGAACTGGCCTGGTGTAGCTGATAATTTTTTTTTTTCCCCTCTTGCAGGCTGGTTTTAGTGTTGGTTTGGCAGGTTTTTGATAGTGCTGAGATTTTTGTAAGATATTGGAAAGTGAACATGGAAACAGCTGTAGTTTGGGAAGGGGGTCAGACATCATTAGAAACAATTTAAACACTGAAAGCAAAATGTTTGAATACATACGTATGTATTAGTAAATACATGTATATAAGGAACAATAGCAGCTTTTAACTCTTCTTTTGTTGTTTTCCCACATACTTAATATGGGACACTTAGAGCTTTTCAGTATTTATGTTGCTGTAAGCATTGGTGCCTCTTAAAGAGGGGTGTGATGAGGGCATTGGAAAACTGTAATTGTTTGTTACCATCTGCAGAGTCTGCCTTGTTGTATCTCCAGTTGGCAAGAAGGCTTTGGTTGTACCATTTATATATACATTTTGAAAGTAAGTATCAAGAAAGAACTGAGTAAGCGACAGAAAATGTTAAACTATGTTACTTAATGCACAAAATTTAAGTGATACTGTTTTACGGAGTGATGGCAAGCTGCAAAGCTGTAGTTAAAAAAGATCTGAAGTAGGACTGACAGTACATGTTCCTCATGCTTATAAAATGGGATGTAATCGCTCTATGCAACCTTCTGTGACAGAAGTAGCTGTTTAATTACTTTGGTTTTATTATTTGAGGTATGGCCTGATAATTTGTTGACTGTATGTTATCCAGTAAACCCGATAATGAATATCACTGAATCTCATGAGACAAGCAGACTCTTCCTACAAACAGTGTCTCTCTTAGTATATTTGTAAAGAATAACTAAATGAGCTTTTTAAATGGCATTTTTAATCATAATACTGAAAAACTTCACCAACTGCTAATTCAATAATGATCTAAACTCTGTTATAGCGTGTATTCCCCATTTTACATATGAGTAAACCAGGACAGAGGGATAGGGAGTTGCCTGAGGCAAGAGTGATAGTAATGGGATTTGGGGCTTCTTTGTGTGTTATGCTGGGCTGTATTGCCCTAAAGCTGAAGCCAGTAGTTATCCAAGTAGGTGCTTTCTTGCTGTGCTTTTCAAGAAGAAGGTCCATGGCAAGTCCTTTGCTGGAGGACAAAGGTCCTTCTTAGTAAGAAATGAATATGTGATTTAAAAGAATAGGGAAATAAAAAACCCAAAAAAACCCCAACAAAACAAAAACCTATCTAGAAAAAGAACTAAAAAAAGTATCACAATGAGTTGAGGCTGGTAGGAAAAATAACTTATCTTTCCTGACGTTCACTGCTTTCGTCATTCCTCGTAGTCTTTCCTTTTTCTGTACTTAAGTTTTCAAGGTAACACGAGTCTTCTCTCCAGGATAATGGCATAGTAATTTGGATCTGATTTAATCTGGAAGTCTCATCCGTCCCATGAACTGTATAAGGCAGCAGATCTGGAGTAACTAGGGAAGAGTCACCCTGTAGGTTAGAGATATTATTGTAGAAAGTTAAGCAATAGGGTGTAAATTTTGTTTAGTAACAACAATTATTCTTTGTTTTCAAGTATTTTAAATACTTAAATAATTTAGACTGTCATTTAAAAAAATAAAAATATGTTTATAATTTACAGTGTGTTTTCTTAGGGTTACAGTGAACTTAAATAATCTTTTCAAGATAACATTGCATGTTTGCTATTTCACTTGCAGGCTGACTCATTGGTCAGTGTGTGAGGAAAGGTTCTGAATTTCTGCTGGGCAAGAACAGTTTAATATTGGATACAAATGGGTTAGAAAAGTCATTCCAACTTACTTGGGGCATCTAACAGAAGTGATAGTGTCAGTGGGATTTTAGAGTTTCTTTTTCTCTCATGATGTGGTACTTCTTTGTGATTAAGGAAATGGGATCTAGAATGTCAGAACATAAAGTTACAGTTTTAAATTATGAATCTTCTAGTACTAAGTGTACTCACCTTTACTATGAGATTGAAACAGCAGCAATTAAGCACTCTGAGATTTGGAGTAGACAGAAACAGTAGAGATAGCTAGCTTAAGATACTGTGGATATAATCTTGTGGTATTGGAAAACATTTACCAAATATGGTCTTTTGGGACAAAATTCTGAGATGAGGCTCTTTTAATCAGAAGAAGTCAGCAAATGTAAACATTAGAATCATTAAATAATAAGAAAAAAATTGGTTTAGAGTGGTTTAACTTTATTTCTTTGCTGGTATCTTAGTATTTACAGTATTAGAAGTCCATGTGATCAGAGAATACTGTGTGTTCTTTTAAAATATGTAGCAGAAAAGACTTGAGTACAAGTTGTAGATATAAAAAAAAGGGCACCAGCTCAAGTAATAAATGAAAAGGATTTCATCTTTTGATTGCGGATACAGTACAACTTCACCTTGTGGAGAGGGAAGATGGCAAGGGAAGAAAAAGAGTTTTGTATTATTTGTCTAGTGTGTCTGTTCCAGTCATCCAGATAAAATACTGTTGAACGTTTGTCAGCTCCAAGCTGAAACCAAAGTGTACTCTCTGTGCTGGTAGTGTTTCTTCTGATGCTTTCAGCTAATTTTTCTCAATCTGGTACACTCTCATCTTTAAGAGATCTTGCAGAAATTATAAAAATACCTTGTTGCAAACCATGGAAAAGTTCAGAGTGCTCTGTGATTTAATAAAAATACGTAAGGATGGTATTGTGGAAGTATCGTGGGACTTCAGTGGGACCTTCTTTCTACGGACAGGAGTAAAAACTCTGGAGTTCTAGTCCTTTTCACATCTGTTGAAATCTTAAACGTCTGAGGCCATTGCCCTTTTCTTGAACTATTAGATCATGATATACATATTTACACCTTTGGGGAAAACTTGTTCTTTTTTTGGATGAGGGTGTGCAGATAGGGGAAGTGATAAAGTTCTTAGTAAAGACTCTCTATGAATTGCATCCTCTTTTCACCAGCCTTGTCATCTGATGCATGTTTGTTATTAAACTGTGATTGGTATATTTTTTATATGTGCAGGCTTCTTAAACATGGATGTTTTAGCAAGTCTAGAAACTGATGGTAGGAAACATTTAAAACAAAAATGCTGGACTTTTGTTTTCCTAGGTGTATAAGGAAGGGGTTAGGAAAGTGATAGAGAAGTTGTATCTATTCCTACTGTATTGGAACAAACATCATACGCTAATAAATGTAATGGCCTAAAAATACATTTGAAAGCATTTTGCTGGTGGTTGCTATATCTTACTGTTTTATGAATGTTTGAAGTCTTACTCTTCAGCTGCTGCCCTCAGTCATGTCTACGAGTGAGAGCTTGTT
This sequence comes from Daphoenositta chrysoptera, assembly GCA_013397915.1. Classification (NCBI taxonomy): domain Eukaryota; kingdom Metazoa; phylum Chordata; class Aves; order Passeriformes; genus Daphoenositta; species Daphoenositta chrysoptera. Next base: position 1,465,776 of record VZRO01007465.1, on the reverse strand, counting down.
GGGCAGCTGCGATCCCCAGGCTGACCCTGAGAGACGGCTTTCTCAGAGGTGGGCTAGTCCAGTTGAAGACCCTTGCATGAGAGTGCCCTCAGAAGAGGGGTGAGAGGTTGCCCTGGGGCAGGTATGTATGGCAAAACAGAGGGTGAATTACCTCAAGATGGCTGAAGGGGCTGGCTATGACTGGTGTCTTTCTAAAGCTTCCCAAGACTGGAAAATAACCAAGTCCAGAAGAAAGGTCACTGTGCTGTGCATATGCAAACAGGGCGCATAGTCGTGGATGTGAGGGTTGAGTTTGAGGACTTTCTGGCATGGGCATGTTGTAAAAAAATACAGAGGCATGTAGTGGTGCCAAGTAATTAGATTGGGGCAATATGCAGTTGCAGCCACATGGTGCCCATCTGCTCCTAGTGGATTTCCTTACAGTCTGTTCCAGTTTGGTTCTTTTGCCATCTACAACTTCCTCATCAAGGGAAGTGGAGGGAGGGGCACTCACTAATCCTCTGCTCCCTGATGGCCAATGAGAAGACCCGAGGGAATTGTATGAAGCTGTGTCAGGAGAGATTTGTTTTGGATATTGGGGAAAGTTTTTTCTCCAGAGGAGGCTGGGCACAAGAACAGGCTCCCCAGAGAAGTGGTCACAGCCCCAAGCCTGACAGAGAAGTGTTTGGACGTTTTCAGGGACATGGTGTAACTCTTGGGGTGTCCTGTGCAGGTCCAGGAACTGGGCTTCAGTGATCCTTGTGGGTCCCTTCCAACCCAGGATATGCTATGATTCTGTGATTCATTCTTAAAAAGCAGTATTGTCCTTACAAGTAATGGACTGGAGCTCACAGGATGTTCATCAGACTGGTGGACTTTTCTGTAATTTGTATTTACTTGATCCTTAAGTGCTGCAGAACAGGCAGGAGAAAAATGTTTCCTGGCCTGCAAGTCTTAAGCTTAATCTAATGAAAAACCCACCCCAAACATACTGCCTTTCTCTCTATAGGTGTTCTCCCTTCCTTATACTAAAGTAAACTTTTTTATTATAAATTACAGGAAAATGAAGTGTACTTTCTCTGGATTTAGATAAAGAATACTTTATTAGAGGTTTGACAAATCAAAAAAGAAGTATTGCTTCTAACTTAACTCATACATCTTGTATTTTTAGTTTTCTAATACTATGTATCAAGTAAACATACAATATAGTATCTTATTAACCTTCACCTTATATTTTTTACATTTATAGCCTGTTAAATAAGTTTTCCTGTTAACTCTTAGGGGTTAGAAGGGGTAGGGGGAAAAAGTACCAGAATAGAAATGCTCTTGGTGTTGTGGTGTGTAATGCTATTACTGTTACTATTAATTGCAGCAGTGAAAGCACAGATGGAACTTTTTCGGTTGTCTGTGGTCAGAAGAACCAGCGTTTGTACCACGTATGCTGGTCTTTGATTTTCCTTGTAGTCATAAACCTGGTGCTGTTTGCTGCGTGTCACTGTGATTTAAATTTGATAACAGAAAGATATATTGATAGGAGTAGATATGATCTATTTAAGGTCCCTCTGAAAATGGTTCTCTGAGTGACTTTAGTATTTTGTAGAAAAAAACGCCCTAAGTTTTAGAGGACATTTATCACTTTTATTACTGTGGGCAGGCTCTAAGTGCTTAATATACCAAGTCAGCCGGGATTGTTCTGTTGCATTTTCTTTTTCTGGGTGGGGGACAGTGTGTTTAGTGGAAATCATAGTTTTTACTAGAGCATCATAAACTATGGTGATGGCAATACAACGTGATGTAGGAACAGGTTACCCTTCAGAGAGAATGGATCTCCATGCATTTGACATTCAGTAGCTGAATGGAGGGAATTCTGCTGGTGGAGGGAGGAGGCTGTGTGTACAGGGCAGTATGGTTTTGTCTCTCCCCTCAGGACCTTGGATTTCAAAGCATGGCTGTGAAACATGCCCAAAAGAAGGAGATGTTTGCACTTGACTGTTTTGGAGGAGCTGCTTTGCTTTCACAGTGAAGGATAAGGGATGTGGGGAACAGGGTGGCAAGCCCAAGAGCAACAACTCAGCCTGTATATATGCTAAAATGTTAGGTTAGTCTTTTATAATGCTAATTTATTTAATAATAGCAGTTTAATTATTGCTGTTTTGGTTGAGTATGTGCAGATGTTTCCTCCCCTATATTCCCCCTTTACTGGAGCAGTTGAAGTGTTTTACAGATTCTCTGGAGACTCTTTCATCCTAACATGTTCTTACTTCACTGTGTGACTTCCCTATCTTGCCTTGTCTTAGAGGGGTTGGATAGGACTGTTGGTAAATCTCCTGGATATTCTTTAATCCAAGGAATTCTCTAGTAAGCACTAGGTATCTTGGTAGCTGTGCCTGGGAATAGCTTCACAGACATAACTTCACGAAGAAAATACACTCATTTTTAAATACAGATGTTACATGACAGAATCAAAGAACCGTTAAGGCTGGAAAACACCTTTAAGATCATCAACTCTGACCATCAACCCTGCACCACTATGTTCGTCATTAAACCTTGTCCTCAAGTGCCACATCCACGTATTTTTTGAATACTTCCAGGGATGGTGACTCTGCAGCTTCCTGGGCAGCCTGTTCCAATGCTTGGCAACCATTTCTGTGAAAAATAAATTTCTAGTATCCAATTTAAACCTCACCTGGCACAATTTGAGGCCATTTCCTCTTGTTCTGAAATCTGTTACCTGGGAGAAGAAACTGACACCCACCTCACTGCAACTTCCTTTCAGGTGGTTGTAGAGACTGATAAGGTCTCCCCGAGCCTCCTTTCTTCAGACTGAACAGCCCAAGCTTCCTCAGCCACTTCTCGTAATACTTGTGCATCCCCTTCAGAAGTAAGGTGTTAAGAAAAAGATGCTTAGTGGCCATTTGGCAGTAGGACTCTCACTGGCCTGTTGCTCACTTTCTCACCTGGGGTATAGACTGCATGGCATAAAGTCTGCAAGACTTCTGTGGTAAAACATGTTGGCATGTTCTGGCACGTCTTCTGCCTGATAGTGGAGCACACACACACAAAGTGAAGTTTCCTTTCACTGTGGACGTGCACGGAGGGCAGACTTGAGGTGGACAGGCTGTCAACGTGAGCAATAAGCTTTTACCAGTAGAATTCAGTGCGTAATTGTCCCACCCTTTCTATGTGTCTCTGCAGCTAGAGCTAGTAAAAACTTGCCAAAATCATAAATCCTCAGTCTACGTAGTGATGATGGAGAGTAGAGAGTCTGGCTGCTGTTGTACAATATTTAGGACCTGCCCTGCTTGCATTAGGAGCAACCTCATACTGCTAAGTCAGTCTATATTGCAAAGTAATCTCTAGCAAAAACAGTATTAACAAAACGTTTGTCTTGTTGACCATTGCATCACCAGTTAAATACAACCCTCGTGGTAGCTCTGACAATGTCTTACATGTAGAGCCAATATGGAGCATGCACACTTCATTGCTGTAGGGGTGGCAGTTGTCTGAGATTGCCTGATCAACGCTGATGGCAATTCTGCTCGATGGACAGCAACCTTGGAGCTTTCTTATGGGACAAGTTAGTTGTTTCTTGAGCTGTGAACAAACTGTCATCACTCATTGCACTGCTGATATTCCATAAGCTTAGTAATGTGTCTCACTTTTTCTGTGAGCACAAAACACTACATATGATTACTGTAAAATTATAATGGGGTGTTTGCTTTTTGGATGGCCACATTAGTATCATTCATCTTTCGTAATCCGTGTTTCTCCACAGAGTACATGACCAGAGAATAAATAATTCTATTGTTGTAGCTGTGCTGAGACTCAATGAAGAAACTGTATTTTTCATCGCATGTTTTTATTCCTGCAAATACTGTAATTGGGTGATATTTTCAGCTTCACCAAATCAGAAATTACAGTAGTTTTACAGAGGTAGCAGAGGGCACTAAGATTGGTTTTAATCACTTCCATTCCACTGTTAGGATGCTGTTGGCATTAGAATTCTAGGTTTTTTGATTCAGAGTTTTTAACAAAACTTTGGATCATCAAGTTATAACCTGTTAGTAATTGTACTGTTTTTAACAGGTTTCCAGTAGCAGTAAGGGAGCAGGATGATTTTAGAATAATCTTGGATTATTCTGTCTTCTCCTAAGACTTGATTAAGAAATAAAATGTTATTGCAGCAGCACTTTGCTAAAACATTAACTTCTTTCATGCACAGTAGTTTTGTCTTGCTAGGAAGGTATTAATAGAACTTCTGATTTCTATACACTTTCATCTGTGTTCTGAAGAAGTATGTCAAGAAATTTAGATTCCTTTCAAGCCTATTTGCAAAATAGACTTTCATTCTCATCTGGTGTGATATCTTTTCCTTTATTTGCAGAGATCACTGACAGCGCTTGTTGGTTTATAAATCCCAGTTGTCACTCTGGAACTACAATGTTCTTAGGAGGGTTTCTGAATTAGTGAGATACCAGTTATTTCTAAACAGCATCATATTCCCCAAAATACTTTAAGTTTAGTACTAAGTCTTTTCATGTAGTACAGTAAAAGAAACATACACATCTTCAAGGTAATAGTTTCACAGAAAAAGAAAGAGATCATCATTCACAATAAAGGAGAAGAAGCTGATTAGTAAAACATATTTTTGAAACAATTACAGGTGTGAATGTAGTCGTAAGGATGTATCTGGACTTCACCTACTATAGAAAAAATAGTGTACAGCTTTTGCTGAATGTAGGTACTGGCATTTGGCCGGAGTTTTGGAGGTGGTGTTGATTCCTGTTTACTCTGGAGTTTTTACTGATATGTAAGCAGGAAAGTATTTATGGAGGTCTAGAAAAGGTGAAGCATACTCACATTTAGGGGGCACTAAAAGAGGCCTAATGCTGAAAGTATTCATGAGACAAGTTGAGAATTGCAGGGACAAAGCAATGTATAGAGACATGACACAGAAACTTTCCAAATTAGTCAAGATGAGTAGTTCATTCTAAATAATCCAGAGGGAGGATGAATCCTATCATTAACCTTTAAAAGGAAGAATCATGGAGCAATTTGATTATGCGATGGCTTTTAACACCTTTTGGGCTGTGCCATCACGGGGGATACAAATTCAAAATGAGTGATCTCTGTGGCACTAGGTAGAGCTGCTGCTGGAAGCATGCTATATGCTATACACTTAAAACAGAAGTCTGTCTTCTGTTTTAAAAGAATTTGCACAGGCTGCTGTTTTAACTTCTCCAGAGTGAAGGTGATAATTGAACAGGGTTGCAGTTGAGAATATTCTGTAACGATTTACTGAAGTGAAATTATCCATTGTATGGAGATCATACCAAAGAGGTTTGTATTTTGAAGCCACTGGGAACTGTCTGAGCACTTGCTTTACTGTTAGACAACTTAGTAAACTGAAGTTCAAGAAAATTTAAATGAAGTGTGGTTGTTGTAGATCTTTATTTAAATATGGAAAAGACCATGGAGTCTGGAAATAATATCCACTAGGGAAATCAAAGTGTAGTCCTGGTAAAAAGATTTTTTTTTCAAAATTTTTTTGTTTGGTGGTAATATTTAAATTTCACAAAGTTAGCTGAGTCATGTTGCATACTTTGCTGCTCTTGCTTCATACTTTGTAAAGCTCAGTATTGGCTCAAGTTGCTGCTCTGTTAGGGAAGTGACACTCAGCTGCTTTCAGTACAGTTGATTGTGGTTCAGTTCTTGTTCAAGCAACAGAAAGACTTTCCTCCTTAACCTCCCTCCCTGCCACTCACCCTCGTTGGATTAATCCTACATCTTGTCCATCTTGCTACTTCACGTAACAGGCCTGGTTTGACACAGCTCTCTGTGCTTTGGGCTGGGGAGGATGAGCTTACACTCTGAAAGTGTAAGCAGCTGTGAAACACAGGCAGATTGGTTTTAATTTTTCAAGTCATGGTGATACCTGTTTGGAAGCTCAAAAATAGGTTCGAATTCCAGAAATTTTGCAGTCTAGAAACAGATGATTCTATTTCTCTGATAGTGTTTTCATTTTTTGTTTCCTTGCATGTTTTTGGCTCTTACTGACAATGCTGCGTAGCCTGTTGTGCCACAAATTGTTTTAACACTTCGGAGTCCTTGAAGAATCTCTGTTTTTCTCTAATAAGCTGCGATCTTTAGGAGTGTCCTGCATTGTGATATTGCATGTTAATAGCATTGATTAACTGTCGAGCAGTGGGAACTGATGAGCAAATGTCCATTGTAAAATTAAATGGAATTACTGAAGACTGTGCCATGCTGCTGGTTAGGGAGGTGACTAGCCCCAGTAGTCACTGGTAGGAGTATTAATGTGAGCTCCAGGTTTTTTCGCATGATTAAAACAGGCCATCTGTTCTTTGTTAAATGTTTACAAAAACAGCTTTTCTCTAAAAGATTTAAAGAGATGTGGGTCTAGTAAACACACCAATATTTTTGAGCACCTTTTTCACCTTATTTCAAATAATACCAAAAATAATTCTGCTGCAATATCAAATAGGATGAATACCTATTTGTTTTTAATCTCCACTGGTTTCTTTCCCATGGAAGATTAAATTCTGTACTAACATACTAAATTTATGGCTTTGTTACTACTAAAAGCAGCAGGAGAAGCAATTTCTGTGAAGTATGCAGATATATTTTTTCAATCTTTTGGTAAAAACTTGTAATGTACATATTTTTTTAAATTCTATAAATGGAAAACGGGGTACTTTGATTAGAATTGTGACCCTGTAACTAGAGCTAATCCTTTCTAGATTTAAAGAAGTAGAACTATTTGAAATAATTCCCTGTGGTAGGCTTAATCTAATATTTATAGTGAAAGCCTGTTGTTCTTCCTTTTCTCCCTACTTAAGAAAGAGTAGACAACTGGTTTGGAGTAAGAAAATACATCTTTCAAGCTGCTTGCAATCTCTTCTCAGTAGATTTGTGCTGCTCCTACACAGCTTCACACTAGGGAGCAATGTGGGGTTGTTGGTTAGGGATAAACGGTTTTAGCATATTGCAGAAGTACAGCCACAGACTTTGTAGAAAAACGTGTTCACATCTATTTCTTTGAAAGAATGCTGCAATTTAGAAAATGACATATAAGTAAATTACAAAACGTGCCAAACTGCAAGGGGAGTGGCGTGTGGCAAAAGTAATATATTTTCAGGTAATAGGAAATACAACCTACAAAGCCTAATTAGGGCAGAGTTGTCTTTCTCTAGCTTCATTGTTCCAGAGATTGTGAATGATACTAACTAAAATCATAGTACTTTTATGCTTGGTAATGCACATAACTTGATTCTTTAAATAAAAGGCAGTAAGTTAGGGTTTTTTAAATATTTGTTTCAGGCATAATGTTTCAGTCTAATGTATAGTCTTCAGTTGTTTTAGAGTCTGAGAATGACTCTTGTGGATAAGGTATCTGAAAAGTAAGAATCTCTGAAATTTTGCAGGGTACTACAGTGTGGCAGCAATAGCTGCCATTATCAGGTCCTTACCTTGTGGCCAGACCTTACATTAAAACTGCAAATATCAAGTCACGAAGGGCTTACATGGCTGCTGTGGAGATTTGGAAAGCTTTGCTTTCAGATTTGCTTATGACTTTGTTGAAAGTTGTTGTTCAGACTTATACAAATAAAAACAACCCACAAGTCTAAAAAAGGCAGCAAAGATTAATTTTTTTTTTAATATTGAAGCATGTATAAAATATAATATTGATTTCAGTGACAGTCATACCACTAATGAAGTTGCAATGTTGAAAATTTTGTAAAATTAAATGTACATGGCATTACTGGATTTCTTGAGGTTTTTAGTATTTGTTGGCTAGGCTGTTTCATATGCATGAGAGGAAGAAAAATAAAACTACCGATTCTGATTGTTCTAGAAAGTTGTGCCTTATACATAAGCTTTTTGGTAATTGTAAAAGTCTCTCTTAATATGGCAAACAAATAATGCAGTGGTACATTCAAGGCACTTGCTCAATACAAAATCTATGAATAATGGAAAGAAAACCCTGGAGTTCTTATATGTTATATATAAAAGGTGAGCAGTATTTTAAAACAGGATTGAGGATGGTAGGGGACAGCTCAGTGAAAAAATTGGTGAAACTTGCACTTGAGGTTTCTGCAGAAAGTAGGATGCATGAGATACGAAATAGCACCTAATGCAGAAATATATTGATTATCTTAAAAAATATAAAAGTACTTCTCTGAAAACCCAGGGATAAAAAGTACTTCCAGGTGATCTCAGTATTATTCCTGTATTTTCCTACCTAAAAATAATGGTTAGTACAACCACATAATAGTCTGAGGTAGAGGGAAGACAGTTTTATTCTGTGTCATATAACAAATCTGAGACACTCGATTCAGTCAACCAAATTCAGAACCAATCAGGACATTTTAAAAGATCTCTATTTTATGTAATGTGTAATTGGACTGCAGATCTCATTGTTACCACTGACTTTCTGGGATGGTGTTTTCTATACAGATACCCAGTTGTGTGAACTTTCCAACATGGAGATGTACGTGCCAGTGGTGACTACAGATTTCTAGAACAGGTGTTGGTTCATACTTCAGGATGCCTCACATGAGATGATCTCGAGGTGGGGCTGATTGATGCAGTGCTAATGCAGTGAGTGCATCGGGTTTGCATTAGAGCTGACTTTCCACTGCAACGTAGACCCTGTTGCACAGAAATGGATCTTAAAAAACAGATGGAGGACAGAAACATGCAGAAGTCATCCTGGAAGTTCTTGGTTAAGCCAAGGTGACACAGTTTATCACTCAGGCCTTCCCTCTTGTCCTGTCTCTTCCATGCAGAACTGTAGTGTGTAGCATGTACCATTCAGACCTCTCGCAGACAGCAGATAAGATTCTTGTCTTAACTTCCTGACAGCCTTGCTCCTTTTGCTTCTGAGTTTGTGAGTGTATTCAGTGCACAGTGGATTTATGTTACTGTGAAGAAATGCCAGAAGTAGTTAGGACTGCACTGGTTCAGTTTGTTTACATTCATAAAATTATATTAATATATTTGGAAATAAACACATGCATTCACTTTCTCAAGTAATATCATCAAGAATTTTGTTTCCTAAATCTAAAGTGCATTTCTCTTTCGATCTACATGGCTGAAGTAGATATATCTGTGTATACCCATCAGTTCTCCTTATGCTCAGGGATTGGTTTTGTAGTCATTTATTTGCACACTTGCCATTTCTAAGTAAGTGCCATTTGAGAAAAAAAGTGGAGAAAAAGAAATGCGAAGAACATTACTGTTACACTGGGACTGCTTTTCCTAGAAGTAAAATTCTTATTTGTTATAAGCTTTTCTTCTGCCCAATTCAATGGATCAAACATGTCAAATGGCTATCCTTTGACACCATGGCTAATGGGGAACTCATCCACGTAGTATCATCCTGATTTAATTTTTAGGGAACAGAAAAGGAAGAGAAACAGAGAGAGAAAGAGTGTGGGTAGAATGATCTGACCATATATGTAGGTGTGAGAAAGGCATCAGTACGGTGTCATGCTATTACTTTTCTTCTAGAAAAGCACTGTCGTCCTGCATTTATAACCATGGGCAGGCAGGGAGAAGCAGGTCAGAGCTTTGATATGCTGCAAAGTCATGGTACAGCTTAGCTATCTTTTCACTGCAGACTCGTGGATCTTTGTGTAGAATAGAACCATAAAGGTGGAAATAGTTGTCAATATATCCAATATATTTAGTCTAGGCATTTAACATTTGTGTAATTATACATAGGTTTTCCTGTAGTTTATAAGTTTTGTGTAAACCAGATATGCCATAGAGACTTTGAAAATAAGCATTTACCGTAGCTCTCTGTCCAGTCTGGAGCAGGAACAAATCTGTTTTGAGTACAAGCTGGAAGCTGTGGATCTTGGACATAAAATGTAACGTTGTATTACATTTTCAAGTGGCTTAATTCTTCACTTGCTGATCAAAATACCTCCTGTCACAGATAAACCCATATAAATTGCCTTGATAAATTTTTTATCAATATAGCCTGTGCATATACTTTTATTCTCCTCCAAATGTATAGAAACAAACTTTAACATTTTTTTCCCCAAAGGACAAAACTCCAGTGCAGCTGAATAATTTGTAATAAGTTAATCATATTCTGCTAACAGCTATTTTTAATTGTCTGAAACAACAATTGCTTTCCTTTTGCAGCTACGTGTTGAAGACTAAATGTTTTCTATATTTCCACTTTATGCAAGTTTTAGAATAATTTTACCCTTGATATATCAAGAATTTCTGGTCATTTTGCTACTGTTCTGACTGCAAAAAGCTTTGTTCTGTACTGTTTTACTGCACAGTGTTTCAGATATGCTGACTCTTATTAACAGGTCAATCTGCGCTTAATATTTTCTCCCTCTGTTACCTCATGCTCCAAAGGAGCAAAATTTTAGAAATCAAAGTTGCAGATCTACAATTTTTATTTCTATTTATCTCTCTCAGCATTCTCCGTCGGAACCCTTTTTAGAGAAACCAGTGCCGGATATGACTCAGGTTAGTGGACCGAATACCCAGCTCGTGAAAAGTGATGATTATCTGCCGTCAATTGAGCCGCAGCCACAGCAAAAGAAAAAGAAAAAGAAAAACAATCACATTGCTGCAGAAGGTCCCAGTAAAGGTTTTGGTAAGGAAGACTTTCCTGGGGGACTTGACAGCCAGAATCTAAGCAGAAACTCAGTGGATTGCTCCCAAGACGACAAGAAGAAAAAGAAAAAGCCCAAGGCAAAAAAAGAACCGAAGGATCCTAAAGAACCCAAGGAAAAGAAGGAACCCAAGACCCCCAAAGTCCCTAAGACCCCTAAAGAGCCAAAGGAAAAGAAAGCAAAAAATACCACGCCAAAACCCAAGACCAGCAAAAAGGCTAGGTAAGTCAGGAAACTTGTATATGCAATGAGAGAAAAACAGTGTGTTTGCGGGATTTCTAGAGCATCTGTGCTAAATGGCGTGGGTGGAGAGGAAATCTTGTTTTGTCGTTTGCCTTCTACCATCTACAACATCATGTTTTTGAGATGCTTGGGCACATTTTTCTTGTTTGACTTTCCTGTTTATGGCTTCACAGTTATTTTAAGCAAGCTGGAAAGGCAGAAGGTTAATTTTTTCTTTCAAGGCAGAAAAGTTTCTGGATGTGTTAGAGTTAGTTTTGAAATCTTTCTCCTCTAATGCTCATCTGTCCTTGTGTGTGGGTTGTTTTGTGTTGAGAAATTAAAATGCTTCAGCATTAATGTAGGCTTGACCAAATTCAGAGATGAAGGCTTAGAGTCAAATGGTTTGATGATGTTTTTTCCCTGAATAAAGAAGTTCGGTATTTCACATTGTTGTATGCTGTACAGCCCTTACAGATACTTTTTAATACTAACAACACTCATGGACTCTAAGTTCTGCTGTTAGAAAGGCATTTTTATATGGATATTGATGTGTCCTCACCGTAGGGTTTATATTAATTTTCCTGTTTCTTGTAAAGACAATTTTCCTAGCAGAAAATCTTTGTGGATAGACCAGATGGTTCAATCGTGTTTCTTAACTGAGTTTCTTAACTTTCCATTCAGCATTGTGTACCTTTATCAGGATAGGCTTAAAGTGCTACAGAGTAGTACAAGAAAGAATAAACTGTCGTTACACGTGTTAATATGTCATAGATAATAACACAGATTCTTTCCTTGTCCCTCAAGTCCCTAAACACCATGGTTATAAATGCCTACTTGGAAGAAAACTGAGACCAAAAAGATATTAAAGCTCAATATTTTTTTTGATTTGTACCTAGAATTTCTCACAACTGTTCTGAATTTGTTCCAAACATCTGAATCTGTTTTTCAAGATGTGGCTAGAGTTATAAAATATAACTTCCAGATGGAAGCACAGCCAGACTTGGTTAATCCAAATCAGTTTGTAAAATCCATTTGTATTAGGGTTTAAAAATTACAGTTAATGAATCAGCTTTGCATATATTCTACAAGACTATTTATTGGTTAGTTTTGATATAGCTCTATAGCTAAATGAAGATGGACAGTAAGATGTTACTTGTTGCTTTAGCAAGACAGAGAAGTTTCTATACTAGCAGAGATGATGTGTCCTGAAGAATTTATAAACACTGGCTTGTAAACTCAAGTGTTGTGTACAGGTTATATTAACTGATCAGTAAATTACAGTTGATCAGCCTATCCCTACTGCAGCATTTACTTTGGCTGAGTACCAGACTGTTCTAAGGATGGAGTTTACATACACAGCAGCAATTCACAGCTTAGAAAATCTCTTAAATTATATACCACCCAGCATGCATTTTTGAAATGAAAATACTGTATCAGCTAAAATAGCCTTTTCATAGAATCACAGAATGCTTGGGGCTGAAAGGGGCCCCTGGAGATCATGTAGTTCAACACCCCTGCTAAAGCAGGTTCACCTATAGCAAGTTGCACAGGGTCCATCCAGGTGGGTTTTTAATATCTCTAGGGAAGGAGACTCCACAGCCCCTGTGAGTAGCCTGTCCCAGTGCTCTGTCACCTTCAACATGAAGTTTTTCTTCTTAGACAGTTGGAACTTACTGTGTTTCAGTTTGTACCCACTGTCCCATGTCCTGTCAGTGGGCACCTCTTTGCAGTGTCTGGCCCCATTGTCTTGACACCCATCCTTAAAATACTTGTATGCATTGATAAGATGTCTTCTCAGTCATCTCCAGTCTAAAGAGGCCCAGCTTCCTCAGCCCTTCTTCTACAGAGAGATAGATGCTGCAGTTCCCTAGACTCACAGGTTTAAAGGCTGACCAGGCTACGTAGTAAATGTTACTGAGTATTTCCCAGGTTTTGGCTGCCAAAAAGTAAAAAAACCTTTTACTGCAGGACTTCTCAATTGACTACAATGAAGCCTTGTTTAATAACCCATGGTTAGAAGGAGTCTGCCTCAAAAACAGCTATGGGTGATGGTCTGGACATCAGAGCTGGTCTGTCCTGTCCTCTCAATCCTAATACTTCTATGTGCATCTTCTCTTAATATTGGGACATGCTGTGCAAATTAAAGGAACGGTGTTTCCTCTGAAGGAACAAAATACTGTTTTCTTAGTTGTATTTGTAGGTGATTCTTTATATTCTTTCCCATGCAATGACTCTTGTCCCTGGCTGGCTAGGTGACTTACAGTACTTTAGTAAGTGCTAAGCCCTGTTGTTTTACCTGTAAGAGAAACATGTTTGGAGCAACAGTAAGAGCATTTGATGTTCCTTACGCTTACTCAGCGGTGTGGAGAAAGTCCTATTTTTGCCATAACAGGCTTGTGTCTCTTGTTACCAAATGCTCTCTTGAAAACAAGGTTGTTCTCATTTTGTGGTCTTGTCAGCTTCAGTATCAAGCTTCTTTGAAGAACCCAGAGACTGTGTGGGGATGCTATGCTGCCAAAGAATTTTAAATCAGTGAAAGAAATGTGCTTACTTTGGCAACATCACAGGCTGGGGAACCTGTCCAGTGACAGATCACTGAATCAAGTTTTTAAATAAATCAACAGTCCAAATGTTTAATCATATAAGTCACAGTATTTCAGCAGCACTAACTCCGGAAAGGAAATATTACAGAAGCTGAGATGAGTGAGATTAATGCAAGTTAATACAGATTATGGATGATTATGTAGAAGTAAAATATTTTGATAAAGTTAATATCTGGCATGTCTTTACTGCTACTGCTTACATTGCTCAGTATTTTGCTCCTATGCATTGAAAGGAGTAGTGTGGTTTAGAAATGTAAAAATGCTGTGCATAACTAACGGTCCTCATTCCTGAGTAAGGTGATCAGCTTCAATGGAAGAGTTCTGCAGTCATGTAAAATTAAGGTAAATAAAGTTAGGTATTTATTGAAGAGCAACATTTTTTGGATAGAGCATAACGAATCCTTAATAGTTAAGTTTGACACAGGCTGTATTAGAGTATACACATGGATGAAAAAAGCCGATGTTTAATTATCTTAACCACTTTATAATTTAATATAGCTCATAACCCAGTTATTTTAGTTCCAGTTTCAACTAAAAGTATAATTCTTTTATGTAACAAATAATAACAAAACCCCAGAAACTTTATCCTTCACATCTCTGTTATCTTTGGTGCAAGTTGTGACAAAATGAGCAACCTGCCTCACTGAAATGCACCTTCATGTGAAGGACAAGTCAGATTGGAAAATGGAAGAACCTGATTAATTTCATGGTGGTTTGAATTGTGTCATGGAATCTCAAAAAGAAAGAAAAGACCTAAATAGGCTGCTAGTATGTTATATACTGCATAGTGAATGAAAGATCACATGTTAATATTGTACTGTTACACTTTTAATGGTTATTAACCCAATCCTGCCAATACTGAAAGAGAAATATAGTGGTGGCTAAAAAAAAAAATAACATTGGCAAAACAAATCTCCTGTGGACCGAACTAGTCGAGTTTGAAAGCAAAATGTAGGTAAACCTAGGATCACAAGTGAAGGGTTTTCATTAAATTGGGCACTGAGTATTATGTGGGCTCGAAATGTTATGGAGCCAGCTTCAGACAGGCACATGCAAAGCAGGCAGATTTTTCCAAAAGTAGATGGCCAGGGAAAGGCAAGTAATCCTACTGAATTGCAAAGTCATGGCTCAGATGTCTGTTCCTCCTGTGCCTGTCCCTGGAGGAGATGAGGACCACCTGTTTGAGAAGATCACGCTGCAGCACAGCTGATCTCTCTCCTGCCGCTTGCTATGAAACCCTAGAGAGTGGCCACCGATTATGGTGGCAGGAGCAGGAACTATTTGCAAGGGCCAAATGGCAGCTATTTGCAGGGGCTCTTGCCTTGTCCCATCTCCTCATAGCAGTGTGCTGTGCTTGGCAGGGCTGCTCATAGCTGCTTCCTCCCCTCCCTGTGGCAGGGAAAACTCTTCATCCTTCCCACACACTGAGCAGCAGCCTGGGACACAGTGTAGGGCGAGTGGGGTTGCCGCTTACAAGGGGAGTGCTAAACATGCGCATAATCACAGTTTTTAGAGGGAGGTGGAGAAGGGCTGTTTTGGCGCATGGTTCGGCTGTTTGTTGTATCGGAAAGGGGATGGCTGCTGGCCACGGAAGTGGGAAGAGGCTGCTGCGTGGGGGAGCGGTGCAGACAGCAGGACGCAGCACCCAGGGGAGCTGGAGGACAGGAAGAGAGGTCCCGAGGCAGTGGTGGTAGTTTCCACTCCCAAGGTCAGATCATCCTGAGCAAGGCAGGAAGGGGCTGCCTTTGGGAGAGAACAGGAAATCGTGCAGATTTCCATGCATGTGTCCACTGAGGCTGTTCCTGTTCATACCTGTCCTCATCTCCCTTTTGAACCAGCCCAGCTGCCTGATATTTACCTTTGCTTCTACTCAAGGGCAGGCCTCGTAGGCTTCACTATTGCCAAAGCTTTTTAGTAATTTGGCTGACTTTTCAGGCTGGAAAAAACCTTGCTGTCTATTGTTTTTCCTACTTTTGTGATACATAAAAACTGATTTTAAAAAAAGTTTTGATTACATTAGGAGCTTTAAAAAATAATAATTTTCCTTGGGTGAGGCAGTACAGTATGTCTCACATCTCTGACATTTTGAGAAGGTGGGATTATTTTTCAATTGTTTTATGCTCCACAGTGAATGTGTAAAGTTTGTCTAAGCCAGGTTCCAATCATGTCCTGTTACAGGACAATGTTCCCAATGGTAAAATAAAATCAGTAATCTATCTGACTTATTTTAGATCATAGAATTATAGAAAAAAACCATCATCCAAGTCATGTTAGTTGTAATAAATTATACTAATGAACAGATCTATCAGTTACCCAGATCAGGTGAAGTAGTTACACAGTGTAAACATATGGGCTAATCACTTGCCCTCTTAATCCTGCAAAGCATGTCATGATTTTGGGGTCATTTTTGAGTCAGATGGTTTGCCCCTCTTAAGTTTCTGGGGTTTCATCTAGCTCTCTTGGTGGCCGCTGGGCTGACAACAAAACACTTTGTCAGAGTTTGGATATCTTTCTCAAATTGTAACTTTCAGTTGTCCTACTTGGTGTTTTCCTCTTCAGCCTCTTTTTCTTCATGTTGTTTCCTTCTTTGACCTTCTGCAGGTTGTCTCCTTACTGATCCCCTTCGGTCAGTATGGTGTGCAGTCCTCTGGGGTAAGAGGATGAAACCAGAAAGTAGTATTGGACAGCAAGATTGTAAAACATCTAATCTGAAATGTCTGTATTTATATCACTTGAATTGAAGGGCAAGTTTAACTGACAGTTTTGAAATACTTTAAAGTTTTGTGTGTGGCAAATACTGTTTCAGTTTGTCCTAGACTTATAGTTCTTGTTTTAGGACTGGACAATTACCTTGTCACTAGTGGGCCTTGGCTAAATTTTGCATTCATGCATGTGTAAAAACAAATGAGAGATAGTTGGCTAAATATGTATGTTACAGTTTACCTTCCTTGTTGCCAGACTTGGAAATTACTAATCATGTGCACCCAGTGTTGAGCATTGACAGGGAGACCTAATGGCAGAGTCTCTGAGAGCAATCTAAGTACCTGCCTGTTCTTCGTGTGGAAAGGTAATTCTGTTCCAGCCTATTCCAGGCTAATGCTGTTCCCGAATGGTCTGAGTATGATCTGCTGGAAAGTGCGAAGGCTGAGTCAAAAGTGGGTACATGTACTGTCAGGAACAAATCACACTGGCTCTGTGGGAAGATGAAGAACAATTGCTGACAATGCAAGGAAGCTGATCTTCCCACTGGCCAGATGAAGCTCCTGCGTGTGTGATGCACTGGGAAGCAGCGTGTCCCTGCGTTTAGAGGGGTGGTGCTGTTCTTCTATTTCTACTTCACTTTTTTTTTTTTTCCCCTTCAGACAAGTTGTAGCTGTGCATTTAAAAAGAGCAGTTCTGTTGTTGAATTTAGAACTTAAAATTCCCGGTGGAGCTGCGCACGGGCTTTGTTCTCCCCAAGTTGGTGGCTCTTTCATGTGTGTGTTTGTAACTGGCCTGCAAAGGGAGGTGAATTGAAACTGTGTCCGAATCGCTTCGGCCGCGTCTCGGTTGCCGAGAGCGCCTGTGTACGCCGAGGCGCACGGCTCGGGGGTAGATACAGGTCATGAAGTACTCATGGCTCGGAGAGGGAAAGGTCTCCAGGGGCCAGAAAGGAACCCGTGTCGGGGCGGACCTGCCCGCAGCGCCGGGCTCTTTGTCTGCGCCCGGCCGGCAGCGCAGCGCGGTCGGCGGGTCGGCGGGCCCTCGTTAGCGCTGCCCGGCCTTTCAGCAGGCTGGTGTTTTATCCCGCCTAGCCCACGCTATTCTTCCCGGCTTTAAGCCTGTTATTCACAGGCGGCCGTGCACCGGGGGCACGGCACCACGGCTGAGCTTTAATTGCGCGCCCCGCTCCGATGTACGGGGGTCAGGGGGCGAAAGGCGCGGGGCTGTCAGCGCGCTTCACCTGGCGGCGATCTTCACCTTCCATTTAAACAAGTTCGAGAAACGTGTAAAGCGGGGTTTTTTGTTTGTTTTGCTTTGTTGCTGCTGGGTTTTTGGTTCCCGGCCGGTGTTTTTGGAAGCGGTTTGGCGGTGGTTCGATGAAAGCCGGCGTGCGTGCGGCGGGGGTTCCCGTGCCGCGGCCGCGCAGGTGCCGGGAGCGGGCGGGCGCTGATTGAGGGAAGCAGATGGCAGCGCTCGGTGGCCGCCGGCCAGCGGAGCAGGTGCTGGTCACGTGGCCGCGGGTTGCCGGGGCGACGCCAGCGCTCTCGGCGTGCGGATGAAAAGGCGAAGGGGGCCCTGCTTCAGCTGCGGCTTTTTGTGCCATTGGTGGCAGCCAGAGCGGAAACAAGCGCCGGCGGGGAGGGAGGGGAGCCCGCCGGGCACCGAGCGAGGGAGGGAGGGAGCGAGGGAAGGGAGGGAGGGACGCGCGCTGCCCGGCCCCGCCGCCTCTCGGGGCTCGCCCTCTGCCCGCGCTCCTCCCGCCGTGCCCCGCTCTGCCCCCGCTGTGCCCGCGCTCCTTCCGCTGTGTCAGACTCTTCCTCCCACCCACCGCCTTTCGTTTTAAAATTTTTTTTAATTGTCACAGTTTGAGGTGGGGTTTTTTTGAGCTGTGTCGAGTCCTGTTAATTGCACGGGATCACAGGATTGTTAGGGCTTGAAGGCACCTCTGGAGATCATCTCATCCAAGCCCCCTGCCAAGGCAGGGTCACCCAGAGCAGGTGACACAGGAAGGTGGATTTTTAATGTCTCCAGAGAGGGAGACTCCATGACCTCACTGTTCCAGTGCTCTGCCACCCTGATTGTAAGGAAGTTCTTCCTCATGTTGAGGTGGAACTTCTGTTTTTGTTTCTGGCCATTGCTCCTTGTCCTGTCACTGGGCACCACTCAAAAGAGTCTGACACCATCCTCTTGACACCTACTATTGAGATATTTATATGCATTGATGAATCACAGAATCATTAGGGTGGGAAGCGACCTCTGTAGATCATCTAGTCTCAGTCTTCTCTTTATATAGGCCCAGCTCCCGCAGTCTCTCCTCGTAAGAGAGATGCTCCAGACCCCTAATCATCATTGTGCCCCTCCTCTGTATCCTCTTCAATACCGCCTTGTCTTTGTTTCACTGTGGAGTCCAGAGTACAGTGTCCAGTACTGGACACAGTACTCCAGATATGGCCTCACTAAGGCTGAGTAGAGACAATTTTGCAATAATACAAATCTGTGTTCAAAATACAGTCTCTTCATGTGTAAATGTCTTTTTCTTTATTTTATTTTTACTTGGAAATCAGTGTTAGTTTAAGCATAGGCTGCATGGAGAAAATAACACTGTAGCCGAGTTGTCGCAGTCCTGAAGAAACATGTGACTGTATTGGGAAATTTTAAATTACAGCTCCAAAATACACTCTTGGTGGGCCAATGTGCTGATCAAAACGAACAAACATAAAGCTGATGTTTAAATGAGAAATAAAAAATGTGAGGATCATGAAGAAAAAACAAACCCCAGGCATTTTCCCAGGTATGAAATAAAAGTGATGAGAATGCAGAAGCCATATAAAAGTGTCTGATATAGCGCTTGGTGACTTGTGCTTGCCATGTGTCAGGTACCAGCAGACAATTCTGCTCTGCTGTCAGTCATCTCAGGACCTTCCCTTATCAAGCCCCTCTTATTGGTAATGGGCTGCTGAGGGTTGACCACAAAAAACTGCTAAAAACCTGCCTCAAACTCAAAGGCTCAATGTACCTAAAAATACTAACTTCTACCATCGATTTTTGTTGCCATTTAAAAATTTTACCCCTGCAATGCTGCAGATATCTCGGTGCATGATTTGGTGATGGTGTATTTAAAGCTGGATTTTGATACATACATCTTCACCCATTTCCAGGCCTCCGAGTGCAGCTGGAGACATGCAGTCCCAGCTCTTCAGGTGATGAACGTTTTCATGGGGGAGGAAGGGAAGGAACAACCCCCAAAACATTACTGTCAGTGGATATAGCTTTCTAGTATTGTGTAGATGCTGAGATACTAGCTGGGTGTTTTTTCCCCCTCTACAAGCTGCAGTTGCATGCATTGAGGCTGTATGGGTGCCCTCAGCACTGATACTAAAGTGCATTTCCTGCTTGGAAATAGCAGGGATTGCAGAAGAAGATTAATTCAGTCCTTTGTTTTGGTAACGCTTGCGCTGGTTCTGCTTACCTGGTCTGCACGGTTAATGTAAGACAAGCACCTGTGTAATCCTGTTTCTCTTCTCATGTGTCAGGTTGTCCAAACACTGCTTTCAGAAAGTGCAGGTTCTGAAGAGAGCAGCTCTTCCTTTCTCATCTCATTTTTAGTTTCTTGTTGAGTACACATCGAGTGTCGCTGTCTAAGGTCTTGAAGGAAAGAAGCAAAGAGTCTGTTGTTAAGGCACGTGTAGTGATGGCCCATGCATCATTGATTTTGCAGTTACCTTGAAATACTTAAGAGAGGCAGTTGAAAATAATGAAGTCCCTCATAACAAACATCTCACAGATCAACTGTTTTTTTAAGCACCTCTTGCTTATATGTTTCTACAAATACTGATTAAAAATACCTCTGTTTTTGTAGCAAGAAGCAAGATTCAGAAGCCAGTGCTGCGAAGAAAAAGGTTAACAAGGGAAAGGAAGGTTCTGAAAACTCAGATTTGGAAAAAACTCCACCACCGTCACCTCATCCTGAAGATGAAGATGATCCAGGGGTTCAGGTAATGCTATTGTTGAAGTTCATTGTAGTTCATTTGACAACTTAGAAGCATAAAACAATAGTTCTCATGGTCTCTGTTACAGAGATACAGGTATTTGGATAATTTCTGTGCTGTTTACAAAGAACGTGAGAAATGAAAATCACCATGGTGAATGTTTTACAAAAACAAGTATTGTTCATCATAATTTTGCTTTACAGTCTTGTTACTTGCAGATATGTATAGTGCTGCTGAGTTTTCACACATTCTCTTCGATTACTGTTGCAGTTGTGATGCTGAATGTTGTGTTCGGTAGACTTAATGCACTATTGCAAGGTCTTGCTTATAAACTTGGTGTTTATTCTTGCATTGGCTTTGCAAACCTTCTGAAATCAAGAATGAGACGTGACAAAGCAGAGTGTTGGAAACGTGCATGTCAGGGACTTGTAGCTACACTGTTTTAGTGGATGAAGGGCTTTTTTTGCAGGACTACCAGTCATGGGCTCACACTGATTAATTTCTCTTGTCCACTGCACACCAATCACCACCTGTCCAAACTTTGTTTCATTTAAAGAAAATCTGGAAATAGAGTAGCATATATGACAAGTTTTGTGTGCTCTGTCATTAGACATGTTAAGAAGTGGTCAGCTGCTGGCTTGCTTCTGCTGGCAATGGTTAGAGTGGGCACTGAAAATAAGAATCCCCTCATGAGGAGGTAGGGACAAATTGTGGTGGGGAAAATACGAGATTCCTATGTAGTCGTATCAGTGTACATTATTTCCACTGCATTTGTCCATTGCACGTCAGGTTGTGGTTGGGTCGCTTCTGGTTATGAGAGATGTTCAGACTGATGATCAGCTGGGAATGGTCAGAGCAGCCTGGTGAAGATTTTGGCAAACAGTTGTCCTACACAAGCATGATTTATGCCTTTCCTCCCACTATTTTCAAGAAGCATGTAGTAAATAATGAAATGTGAGCAATCTAGTATATTCTGGTTAAAAACAAGAGTTAGCAGAAGAGAGTGTTCTTCCTGACTCCTTCAAACTGTGTATTCTGAATTAGAGAAGTTGAGTTATACCATGCAGATGTTCAAATGTTTGAAGAATTAAGTTTTCTGTCCTGTGCTACAATTCTCTCTCAGCCTGATGAATGGCACTAGGAAAAGATGAAGAAGCTTCAGAGCAGATGGGTTTTTTTTGGGTTAATTTGTAGGTGATAATATTCCATTTACAATTCAACATCTCTGCATGGTTTGCTTGTTTTCGGTCTAGTGGACCAAAAACTTTGTCAAACACAATTGGGTGATAAACATTNTTTTTTTTTTTTTTTGCAAATAGTAGTGCTAGGGTACATGCATCACTTTTTAATTAAATGTAACAAATTATTTCAGGAAACTTCTTGTTTTCTTAGTACTTTCTCATACTGTTCATGCTATACTGCACCTCTACTTCTTTGCATGAACTTAGGAAGTGGTTCCAAACATGTTTGCTAGGACAGCTACAGTTAATAAACTTGTTATTAACTCTCAACCAAGATTGATGTTACTCAGTTGTCTAAAATACAGTTGCATTCTTAGTGTTAAATCCAGAGCCTTCTGTAGTGATATTATGTAGTAGTACACAGTGATGCATTGTTTTTAAAGAGGAGAAATACTTGCCTTTGTGTGTTATCATGCAGATTTTTTGTTCCATTATCAAAACTATTACTCACCTTTCTACCTATAGATCAGTTAATGAATTAAAGATAATCTGATGCAGGTAAATATATGTGTAGTTTCTGACAACAGTGCACAACAATTGCAAAACCACATATGAATGTAAGAGGAAACAGGAAGTTCATCAAGTCAAAAAAATATCAAATAAAGGCTACCATTATGTATTAGGTATTCTTTCTGTTAGAGAAATGGAAGAATAGATTTTTGGCACCAAAAGTAATGGTAAGACTTACCTACAGAGTCAGAAGAAAATTGGTATTTTCCCATCAGTGATCATGTAAAGCAAGATGCAAATTTGTCAAGTGTTATCTATTTTGAAGTATAAAAATATTGTTTTGTGGAAACCCCCGTAAGTTACTGTGTTAAAGGTAGAAGCCACATCACCATTGTTTAAAAGGGTGATGTAAGCTTAACCTTTGCTCAAAATTTTCATTTTCAGTTAAATAAATAATTTCTAGTTTTGTAAAGTGCATCAGGTATCTATGCTTTAAAAAGCATGATTAGCTATCTAAAAGTAAATATTTGACTTTGTCTATGTATATTGAGAAACTCGGGTACATAAGTCTGTTAAACAAGCTACATAAGTATTTGCATGTACCAGTGAGGATGTGTGGTAGCTGAGAAAGATGTATAAATAAGTAGTGTAAAATATATAAATAAGTAATGTATCAAGTCATTAAGGTGGGGGTTTTTTAACAGTTGATATTCAACATAATTTTAATATATACAATACTCCATTGAGATATTTGATGCTCAGTTGACAGTTTCCTTCAACAACATATGCTTACAGCTTTTTAAATATATAACCTGATGCAGACTATTTGGGAAGTTGAATTTTATTGTTGTAGAAAACAATACCCAGCACTGAGCATCAAGTTGCAAATTCTGTCAAATGCATGCTTGTGTATTTTACAGGTTGTTTTGTGCAGTTTTGCTGAAGCTGTCTCTCATGCTGGTGGTGAGGGTATGGGAACACAGAAACCATGTTTTCAATTTGGGGTGGTTCAAGTTTTCCATTCTCCTCTATTAGTTTGGGGTCTTTTCCCATGCTGTGCTGCAGGATGCCTTTCTGAACAGTGCTGGGTCAGTGAAGTGAGGAAATCGTATTTCATTGTGTTTCCCCTACAAGATAATCCCGGTACAACTGGGCGGATGGGGAGAGGAAGAAAGTGTGTTGTCACTGCTTAGCAACACAGTGGGCCATGCTGTGGAAAGGTGGTGTTTGGCTCCTGCATTGGCCATCTGTCAAAGTTTGTTAGAGATGTGAATGGAGAGGTGCAACTTCTTGGGTTTTAATTGCTTTCTGAGATAGGCTTTCTAATTTTCTAACATTGTTTTAGTAATGTTAAAAAAAGTGAAAAAATGAACCCCCACTTTGTAACTTAGAAGAAGCATAAAGTTGATTTTTGTTTGTGGTTGGTTTTTTGTTTCATTTTAGGTTTTTGTTGTTTTTTCCTTATGGAATTTAAAAACAGCTAACAGGCAGGAATTCAGAATAGTAGTGTCCTGAGTCCACTATTTCTACCAGGGTGCTGTAGAAATTATAGCATTTCCTGCACACTAGTATATTTGAGACACACAGAGAAGTCTTCTCAGTTATTCTGCTGCTTATCAGTTTTGTTTCTCATGAAAAATATTAATGCTTTCTGTTCAGAAACGACGCTCCAGCAGGCAGGTGAAGAGGAAGCGTTATACCGAAGACCTGGAGTTCAAGATCTCAGATGAGGAGGCTGATGATGCTGATGCTGCTGGAAGAGACTCTCCTTCAAATACTTCTCAGTCAGAGCAACAGGTCAGATATGAATAGACTGGAAAGGTAGCTATAACTGCAGCATTCAGTGATCAAATATGGGCCCTTTTCCTGAATGATATTCATACACAGTTGACACAGTGTGCCAGACGACATCAGTTTTTACATTATTAAAAAAATATATGAACTCATGGCTTTGTTTGCAAGCTGATGATACGCAGCTTGAAAGTTCAGGCTGAGTTGTTTGAAATTAGTGGTCCCTAGCTAAAGGAAACCTAACTGTACTGCTAGGAGTCTTGAATTTACTTCTGTGAATTCAGTGGTCTGGCTTCTGTGACTTTAATAAACCACTCAAGCTTGTCCCCTGCTGCTCGGCACCATAAGAACTCCTTTATGAAATTACTGCCTTGTAGTACCCAGCAGGGTACACTTTATTCTCTGTGCAATGTAAATGATGGATAAAATAGTTTGAATAAGATGAGGCGTAATACTGTAGGAATGACTGTTGTAACAATCTCATTGTTTTGTAGTGCTTTTTCAAAGAACTACTTCATTTAACTGATGACCTATTGGAGAATATATACATGTTCTTTGGTATTTCATTTGGCAATTTGTTAAGCCTTGTGAAATATTGTATGTGATCTCCATTGTTAATTGTGTCTTATCAGAAGGAGAATTTGGATGGTTTGCCTCCTGTTGTAATAGTGAATTAATGTAATAGAGAATTGCAGGCAGTTTTGAGAGAGATCATGTGGACACCTGCACAGCCAACTAGTGCTTCTAAACATCATCTGCTGTTTAGACTGCATGGTGCTGAAAGCATGTATCATTTTAGGAGAGGGGAACTGCTCGTGATGTTACATTTGTTTATCTGTGCATGTCAACCTAACTGAGAGAGCTGGAGTTGCATTAGGTCTTTAAAATGGGCTCAAACAAGTATCCTTCGATCCTTTATTATGGTATTAAATCCCTTGGAATCCTCAAAGTTCTCATGCTAGGGGGAAAATGTCCTCTTGGTATTAAGCTCCTGTTACAAAAAATTATTTTAAAGTTTTTCTAATAAAGGAAGCCTTTAACAAAGATGCACTCCCATAACTCTTGTATGCTGTTTATAATGTAGGAATCTGCTGATGCTGAAGGTCCTGTTGTGGAGAAAATCATGAGTAGCCGTTTAGTCAAGAAAAAGGTAAAACAAATTCCTTTCCCCCCATATTTTTAAATAGACTAAGAATATTTCTGCTGAAGCCCTTACTGAGTTCTTAAAATACCTCAGATATTCCCAATTTTAAAACTGTTCTGTTGAGTAGAGGAGGTTCCTTGAAAGTATATTCAGATGGTATGCAACATGTTTTTCAATAGACATACACAAAACAGATTGTTACATCTTTTACTCATTTCTTGGTTTTTTTGGATGAAAATTTTGATTTTTGCAAATATACATGCCTAGGTAAAATCTGTGATGTTTTTCACTTCAGAGTGATATTCCAAAGGAGTTTGAAGAATGAGAGAACTCTCCTGTATCCCAAATCTCTGCCTTTTCTAGTAAACAAAAACCCTTGCCCATAATTTTTGTATCTTTTGATGGCAGTTGTGCTTAGCAGTTGAAACAAAATTCCAAGTGACCAAGTATGTTACATACACAGGTGATGAATATTTTCCTTTTCACTATGCTGAGATGGTGAAAGAAACAAGAGAGTTCAGTGTGGTTCCCTTATAACTCTGCCCTGGTTCCTAGTTAGGTTCTTATTTTGCTTACAGATTTTTCTGATCTGCTTCACAACTTGATTGGCCTTTGCCCTTCCAAAGTATTAGAACTCTGAGAAGGAAGTGAAAAAGAACTTACTCCAAAAAGGGCATGATTGTATTTATAGACTCTTGTGTAGAGCTAATTCTCTGACTTGCACTACAGCTAGACAGAAAACTGTCTAACTTACACAGATACAACATCATGTTGATCTTAGTTAACCAGAAATTCATCTTCTCCTCAGTATTAATTTTCAAATTGGAGAAAGGAAAATTGCCTTCATTCATAGATTTTTTTATTCAATGTTGTGGTGGTTTGGGGTTTGATTCTGGGTTTTTGTTTGGTTTTCTTGGGCGGGGTGGGATGTGTGTGTTCAGTTTTATTACTACTGTCCTAGCATCATTAACAGTTTTGTAAACCTACATTCATTCAATGTCATGAGTGCCTGTGATTTAATCTGACCTGTTTATGCATCTTACACAGCATAAAACTTCTAAGGCTTTTTGGAGGTTTTNCTTTCATCAGATGGATGACTACAAGAGTGGGGGTTTTTTTTTTTTGGTTTTTTTTTTTTTTTTTTTTTTTTGAAGTCTAGAGCTGTATTTTGTGTTTCAAACCATAGGCTTATTTTCCAGATAAACTTGAGGTAATATGAAGTGAATATTTAGTTGTCCTGATGGTCTACTAGGCATGAGAGGAGAATGTGGTTCTTTCGTAAATGTCTTTACATGGGAAGCTGTTTTTCACCAATTACTCTTCCCTTCTTCCTCTCCCCTGCAAACAAAGGTGTGATTACTCATGGGGAGTGTGTATTTTGCTGCAGTTTGTGGGAAGTGGTTGGTCTGCTGCCTACATGTCTTTGATTGCAAGCTCTGCTGGAGGCAAGCTCTATTTTGAGCTTTTTCTTTAATGTTTTTCATGGATTGTATTTGCAGGTTTGAGGGGTGTCTCTTCTTTCCCTGCACTTCTCCCCAACCCTCTTCTCCAAATTTCAGAAAAATAAAAATGGATTTCAGGATGTTAATATTTAACATCTGAAGTATCCAACTGTGCTTTTATTAAAGGTCTTTTACACTCTTACTAACGTCATCAAAACCCTGGTTGTTAGATTACTAATCAAAGTAAAATTGCTGCGATCAGGACCAGTGCATAAAATAAACATGAGAAGAGGCTTCACTAGGAAACCTTTCAGTGGATTAGGTTGTAACAAAGATGTTGCATTCAAGTAAAGGACATTAGACAATGAGTATGCTTTTGGAGCAGTATTCTTATCATAAAATCATGCTGGTTTTCTGAGAAATAGCCTTAGTCTAGTTCTGGAGTTACCAGATAGGATGCAGCGCTGTACTTGCAGCCATTTTTGAAACATACCGAGTAAAAGGTAGAACTGAGTTCACGTTTGAAGTAAAAAAGACAGTGTTTTTCCCAGTTGTTCTTACCATGGAATGTTGAATTCCCTTGAATACTCCTTCTTGTTGCAGAAAGCATTAAGTACATGTATTGCTCTCTTTCCAAACCTGATGACTTTGTATGTTGAAATTTTTCATTCAGTCCCCTTTGAATTCCTGCTTCTTAACTTTGAAAAGGAATAGCTGGAACTGATTATGCTATCCAGAACAAATAGCACATATTATGGAAAGACACAGAATTTGTAGAACCTTGTATACCTGCATGTTACATGTGTGAATGTCTCTTTTTGCCTACTAGTACATGTGAGAATTAGAACTAATTGAAATGTGTACAATACCTACATCTCTTCCTCAAACTGATCAGTTTACAGTTTAGTGCTGTGTATCAGTTGAGGTAATTGGGTTTTGTGTGTTGCTTTGCATCTGTTATTAATGTGTTCTGTCTGCTATTTTTCTGGTAGTTGATAGTTGTGGTGGTTTGGGGTTTTCTCATGGTTTGTTTTTTTCTTAGGGTTGGTTTTTTTTTGTTTTTTTTTTTTCTGTTGGTTGGTTGGTTTTTTTGGCTTTTCCCCCCCTCCCAGGCTTTTGTCTCTACACCTGAGTGGCTTATACAACCTAACTTTTGCATTAGCAGTGTTACTGTATCACCTCTGTGGCAGTGGCATGCGAGATTATGTGCTTCTAAGTATTTGCTTGAATGAAGGGGTAATTTATATCTTCAATTACCTGCAGAGACTGTGATTCAGATCCTGGTCGCACCTGGAAGTGATCATTATAAGTGTCCTGCATTGCCCAAGTCTGCCAAGTGTTCTTTTAGGATGTCTGTGTAACCAGTGTTGGGAGAATTTTGCATAAATGTTCTTTCTCACCTTTTTACCTCGTTAATGTAAATGTACAGGTAGTGGGAGGGTGCACAGTGACATCAGAGGCATAAGCTGCTGTCCCCTATACCCTAAACTGATGTACTGTTAACCTCTGAGTGCTGACAATTTTAATTTGATTAGATTTTTGGAGGAGGGCATAAGTGCTGAATGCCAGACTAAGATTTTAAAAATATTTTTTCTGAAATACTTTTTGCTTGGGTGAATCTTTGATGCACTCTCATAGAATATCTAATAAAATAGACCAGTTATTACCTATTAGACAATACAAAAGTGTGTTTTACTCATGAGAGGTACAGAATTTATCAAGATCTGCATTATAAATTATTGTTATTAAGTTGGCAGCTGACAGAAAATATGTTTGACTGAAATGCTGTTGAGGGGAGTGAAGTTGGTTAATGTGAAACCCTATGTAAAGGTGTTTAATGATGTTGTCATTGTAATACTGATGGATCTCAAAGCATTCTGGTTTAACACTAATCGAAGAGACTTGACATTTTAGATAGTAAAAGAAGTTAATATCTTAAAATTAGGGTTGACTTCTTAAAGACTAATTTTGCCTCAGGGCAGTGAATAGGTTCAGATAATGGGATCTCCAGCTTCTTTTTTCAATACAGTTTTGATCTCTAAATATTAATATAATCTTGAGAAAGACTCTTCTCAATTTTTTGTTTTAAAAAAACCCTTGATGGTCTTCAGATTCCTTCCTTTGACAGTGTCGTTGTAAGTGTCAGAGAAGTTTCTTCCCTGCATTTAGGTTTAGAGGATAGTTTGGACAGCTTATCTTCTTTGACAGAAGATTCAAGAAGATCAAGAAGTAGCACCAGGAATCTTCCATTTCTTTAGGGAGAAATAGGTGGAATCTGGTGTTGCTTCTTTCTCTAGGAAGGAACACAAGCAGATTGTACTGGAGTGATATAAATGCTAAACTGAAACTCCCTTGCTAGTCAGGAAGTAAAGGAATACTATGTGAATCAGGGACTAGGAATGCATGAACTTTACTGTGCTAGAACACAGTTTAATGCAGCTGCTACTGTTGTTCTTTAATTGCACTGCTATGGAGGTAACATCTAGCCAGCAACTAAAGATGACAATTCAAGTTTCAGAGTAGTGCCTCTTGTGTGTGTGTGTGTGTGTATATATATACATTTAAAATATATATATATAAATACAAAAAATGTTGATTTATACAGCAGCCAACAGTTTTTCCTGCTTAATGCTGCATATACAGTATTTATTACAGATGATGTTGTCCCTGATGAAATGTATGAACCAGAAAATGCTCCTCTGTTTCAAATTTTCCTAAAGTTCATTAGTAAAAACAAACCGTTAATGTTGTGACATAAACCAAATTCTAAATGTGTGCCTGGTGCACTGTCCTTAGTTTGTCCTATGGCTGGGTTAAGGAGTAATTCAACAAAGTATTACATGCCATATGTTATGCAACACTTTGGCACCAGGGATGAGTTAAGGGTAGCTCAAACCTTAGCACTGAATGCCCTTGGTTTTGCTGGTTTATATCACAACTTTAACCTTGCTTTAAATGTAGTTTTTGGGTGTTAATTTAATTTGGCTGCTCTGTATGTGAGACATCTTGCCTGAGTGAATTTAATTGCACCATTGAGTAAAACTAAAACCATGAACACTGATGCACTAAAATTCTAGTAGAGGTATAAGGTTTAGTTTTATATGGCTTCTTGTTTGGAGTTATTAACTATATGGAGGAATAAACCCCCTTTAAAACTCTTTTTTAAAACATTACAAAACCCACAATGTAAAGTTGCCATGAGCCAGCCAAAAATAATACATATGGCATTCAGGAGTGCAGTTGCTAATTGGCTGCTGCCTGAGAAAATGGTACACTTGGCTTCTACTTAACACTGTGGGTTTGGCAGAAAGCCAGATTTGGGGTGAGGTTGTGAATGAAGCTGCATGTGGTTAGGGAGGAGTTCAAATGATTCATGTCTTGGAAGTTGTAGTAAGCAGTGCAGTATGTACTTGGGTAAGCAGCTGGAGGAAACTCCTCACCCATGTCCTCCCCCACAAACCTTTCCCTACACCTCCACTTGCATCTCTATGTAGGGACCATAGTCCATATCTCAGATAGTTTTTTAATCATTTACTAAATTGGGCCATTTAGGGATTTAATTCATGTTTCAACATTTCTTTTCTTTTAGATGGAGAACGGAGAGGAAGTAGAAATAGAGGAATTCTATGTAAAGTACAAAAACTTGTAAGTAAAGTTACAGGTTTGATTGCTATCCTTAAGTTCGCGTAACTTCCAAATAGCTTTCAAAACTGGTTTTGTAATTGATACAACTTATTATTGAACTTTAAACGTATCTAATGCCAAATCCCAAACAGTGACAATAAACAGGGAAATACCTTGCATTGGTGGTACAGGGTTTGACAGTGTTGTCCTAATTTGTGTTCTCTCCAGAATTAAATCCATAGGTAAAATTGCTCTGCTATGAAATACTTGAAGGCTCATTATTCATGCAGGCTCATGAGCACATATATGTGTAGCTGTGTAGGTCTAGCTGCAACCGTAGAGTAAGTGTGTGCAAACTACTCAAAAGCAACCCTTGGGGTTGTTTCAAAAACAAGATTTACGTTGAACAAAATGTCTTAAGGTAACAAACAAATGAGATGGCTTTCAATATTCCAGCAGATCGTTACCCCTCCATGAGAGGAATGTAATTGTGGCGAGAGCAGCATGTTGTTTCACTTCTGGACTCTGAAACTGCAATGCAATCAGTATTTAAAATAAAACACTTCATAGCTGGATAAGCTTACTTTTCTTGTAGAAAAATAGCACACCTTTGTTTATTTTTACCGAATTTTCTATCTGAGAGACAGAAATCTGCTTTAAGAGAGCTTATGGCAGCTAACTGCACATAGTTGACTTCACTTTACATATGCTGTCATTTTTGTACCTTTTGCACTGTATTGTTTATTGTATAATATTTAATTGCTTAATTATGCTTTGTTTAGTTCTATTACATAGACATACAATTTTTGTGTTAACTGTTGTGTCTTAGCAATATAACTTGACAGACTAAATTTATGGAGTGGGACGAGCCTCTTTGGCAGAGATGCCGTTCCTTATTCTGTGTTGTTACCGGGGAACTCCATTTACAAGGGGTTTTCTTTTCTCTGTCAAAAAGACTCGCGAGCAATTTTGAGTTACAATGCTGTTCTCACAAAAAAAAATATATATAGGATGTTAGTACTTAAAATATTTGCATCTTTTCATTAGCTTATAAAAATCCTACTCTTTGCTAGAATATGATGCTAAACAGTGAATTTATCATACGTGTCTTATATAGTAATTACGTTTTGAGTATGCCAAATAAAAATTGTCCTAGCTTTGTGCCAAACTAAGTATAGAGGGTATGTATTTAAATTTTGAGTGGGAGTTGTTTCTATTTCCTGACAAGTTTCTCTATTAGTAAGTATAATTACTTTGAGTGAAGACGATTGGTTAATAATCTGTATGATAAAGAAGATAGTATCCAGTTTTCCAAGCATAGCAGTACAATGTGCTGGAAAGGTCTAGTTATACTAGTGGAATACATAAGGAGTGCAATGGAAGGAGAGTTTGAGTAAGATTTTTGTGTTTCATCTTCTAGTTCTTACCTTCACTGTCAGTGGGCATCTGTGGAAGAGCTGGACAAAGACAAGAGAATTCAGCAGAAGATTAAGCGGTTTAAGGCAAAACAGGGCCAGAATAAGTTCCTTTCCGAAGTACGATTTTTTTGTTTGTTTCATTTGGGTGTTTAAGGAATATTCTTAGGAATTTTTGTTCTGTATACAAGCAGAACGTTGTGAATAACTGTGTGATATATCAGTAGCACTTATTCTGATATAAAGCATAACCATTCTGGATGCAAGTCTTGCAAGTTTATGGAAGTCAAGTGATCTATCCTGACTGTATACTTTTTCCTATAGATTTTGTTTTGTTTTTTCCTTGAAATGAGTGGCTAGTTATTAATCTTGTAAGCCTGACTGAATCAGTACCATGTCTTTTTTCTCAGGAGCTGATTATGCCAGAAGAAATGCATGCCATTTTTCAGTGTTATGGACTGCTGCTCACTAGGGATTCTAAGCTTTTTATCATCAATTTAATTTCACTTAGAGCCATAAGCAGTAATGTGGCAGGGGTCCTGTCAATAAAAGACCAGATCTGCTGATTTGTGTCTCTGAAAGATTACCTTTTAGAAAAATGCTGTCTTTTAAGAAAAAAAAAATTGTGTTCATGAGCTACTGTATTTATTTATTTATATTTGTTTTTACTATATCATTCAAACTGAAAGAAAAACCTGTTGCAAATTGAAAACTTTATTCTGTTCTAGGTGAAGATACCTGGAATTGTTTCCATTTTGTTTTTTTAATCTGTTTCCAAGTGGGTCACAAGTTATTGTAAATACTTGGAATTTGTCTTTGTTTTAGAAAAAGCTTTTAAAATATGCAGTCTTTAATATAAGATAACCTTTTGGCTCTGTCTTCTGTTGGAGTGGATCCTAAAACTATAAAATGAAATGCAATGCTTTAGTATGCAAGAGAATCCTGTAAGTTGTTTAAGGCATAAGAACAAACCTAAAAAATTGTGATTTTTGGAGAAACTGTGTACGCATGCATTGTGTTTTCTCTGTTTTTGAATAATAATCTTTGAATCTTGCTTATCAAGCAGTTAGACAGTTCCTGTAGTTAAAATAATCCAAAGGCACTTAGTGTACAAGGCTCTAATTTCTTTATTGCAAGCTGTAGTTTTCAAGAATGCTAAATGCATTGCATGCCATAAGCCTTTTCGATTGCTCATTAGTGAATTGTAATTTCACACTTCATTTAAAATATTCTTAAACATTCTCTCACAGTAAAAGGTTTCACACAGTAATTAAGAGGCCCAGTTAACAAAGTCTGAGAAGTCTGATTCCCTCACGGGGAATGATCTTGCTGAATTGTAGCATTTCAATTAACATGTTGAAGTTTGCCAAATATAAATTCTGTGTCACCGTGACCCAAAATATTATTGCCTGGTGAAATATATAATCATTTTTCCTCTCAGGAAAGGCTAATAGAGATATCTTTTATATTTTTGCCTCTCTTCTTGAACAGATTGATGATGAGCTTTTTAATCCAGATTATGTGGAAGTTGATCGAATAATGGATTTTTCACGTAGCACAGATGATAATGGAGAGGTAAACAAAACTTTTAGTGCATCTTTAGTCATAGAGACATTGTGTTTAGAATTTATTGTTTAGAAATATATTAATTAGAATATATTAAACACAGAAACTACTATAGTATATGTGTGTAGAAAACAGGAACGTATTTCAGAAAACACTGGTTGATGTAGCAGTTTCCCTTAAATAAAGGGGGTTAAGTGACAATTCCAAACTTCTTGTAAGTTACCTATATTTAAAAAAATACACAAAACAACCAACCAAAAAGCAGCAACAACAAAGAAGTGATATTTAATACTGTAGCAATATGATGTCCATGCATGTGATGCAGCATTTAAATGAAAATTGCAAGAAAGAGTCTTAGCTAAATGTCATAACGGTTTAGACATTGTTTAGACTACCTGTTGCAGAAGAAGTCCCGAACTCACTGTTACTTCATTTTTAATGACTTGTTCTGCAAAAAAGATGATTTTGTCTTCCAGGAGATTCCTTTTTTTGGTCCTGGGAGAATAGAAAGCTTCGCTGGCAGTGTCACTGTTTCCGTGTTGGCTCTGTCAGTGACTGGTGGTGGTTTATTTCTCTGTTGTGAAGTTTCTGATGACGCTGATAAGAGCAAACAGTTGATTTTAAAATATGTAGTAAAGCATAGAAATTGTAAGGGCTGAAAAATTAATATTGTTTTGCTTCTAAATTTTAGTGTAACCATAGTGATTTCAAGTGTAGTGTTGTCCTCATTTTGGTGGTAAGCCTGCATTCTCCAGGTTCTCATCTTACTTTGCTAGGTCGTCAAGGTATCAGCCTGCTGTTTGCTTATCCTTTTGGCTGAGTCAGACATTCAGGTCTGATCAAACTTTCTGAACTTTATCTAGCCTGCAGATCTCCTGTAAAAATGGTTACACTTCTGTTCTTTCTGTATTGTGATGTAATGTAATTTTTGTCTTAACAAAGCCTGTAACGCATTATCTGGTGAAGTGGTGTTCGCTTCCTTATGAGGACAGCACTTGGGAGCTCAAGCAAGACATCGACCAAGCCAAGATCGAAGAATTTGAGAAACTGATGTCTAGGGAGCCAGAAATGGAGCGTGTGGTAAGAATTGGCTCTATATTGAGGATTTTATTTGAAAATAGTAAAGTAATGTGGTCTTTTAGAAACCACTAATGGGATTTGCTGTATTTGAAACAGGAGCGACCTCCTGCCGATGACTGGAAGAAATCGGAGAGTTCCAGGGAGTATAAAAACAATAACAAACTCAGGGAATACCAGTTGGAGGGAGTAAACTGGCTTCTTTTCAATTGGTACAACACGTACGTAAAACATTGCTTACTACTGAATCCTGCTTTATAAAAGCTTTTATAGCTTATTTGAAATAGCAACCTTTTAAAGTAACCTACTAAAGTGAGATTTTAGAATCATTTACATCGCTCATTTTTGCAGCAGGAGCCATATACAAACTAATTTGGGGTGGAACATGAATATTTCTGACAGATTTTTGTGGCAAGCGCTTTGGGTTCATGCCTGCCCCTGCTGCCCCTTCCTCCCCCTTGTGAACTTGTGAGGTACATGGAAGGGATATATCCATGCTGACTGCATCACAAATTATAACATTTATTTAAAATGCAAAAATGTTATGATGCCTTTTCATTCTAGAAATATCTGGTTTATTTGTGTTACCACCTTACTGATTTTCTATGTTTTTAGTTGGGAATAAATCATTCAGACTGTTTTTATTATTGTTTTCAGACGAAACTGCATTTTAGCAGATGAAATGGGGTTGGGAAAGACTATCCAGTCCATTACGTTTCTCTATGAGATATATTTGAAAGGAATCCATGGTCCTTTCTTGGTTATTGCACCATTGTCCACAATTCCCAACTGGGAAAGGGAGTTCCGCACCTGGACAGAGTTGAATGTGGTTGTGTATCATGGGAGTCAAGCGAGTCGGCGGACCATTCAGTTGTATGAAATGTATTTCAAAGATCCACAGGTAAGAGCTCTTCATGACTTTTCTGTTTTTTCTTTTTTTGTTTATGTTTTAGAGTTGTTTATTAATTTAAGCATCAATTAGTTTTTCAGTACTGTTATATTAGGTTTCATTTAGAAATACAGATCCATGTATTAAAAGTGCTTTTTAATAGTGGCCAGTATATCTCTGGAAATAAAGGGGCACCAAGAGATTCTGCAATTTTTGTTGAATTTCATTCTTTCATGCAAGGTTTCTGTTATTTTGCATTTCTGAGGAGAGCTGGCAGAAGAGATTCTTAATGGAAAAACTCCTTTAAGTGGAACTAAGCTTAAAAATCAATCTTTGCCTACCATTCCAGGAAAGACCTACTTGCAGAAATTAAACTTGTCAATGCTTCTTTATCAAATTTTGTAAGTCAGATATATTTTGAATCTGTGTTACTGCACTTAGGTTGAATAGTTGTGATGAAGAAAAACAGAAAAGACTAGGGGTAGAAACAGAAAAGTATTTGGAAAACAGAAGCTAAGAAGAACAACAGATTTCTACTCCTAAGTGTAAACATAACTGGGGGGAAGTAAAATGTGCATACATTGAATGTTATTGCAAAACAATAAAATCTTCCTCATGTAAGAGAGAAAAAGAGTAGAAGTTCAACCTGTGGAGTACTATTTTTAACTGAACTTTAAAAAGTGATAGTGTTGAATTTTCATGCATTTAGATTTTCTTTCAGGCATTTCATTTTACACCACTGAACATTTTGATTAATAAACTAGAAGGATATAAAATCAATATGGCACACATTAAGTGGATTTAAAACTGGCTAGCTGATATTTCTTGATGTAATTGTTAATGAGAAATGATTTGCATTTCCAGCATAGTTCTTCAGGGACTGGTTCATGTCCATGAGCTATATAACTTAGCAATGACCTGAAAGAAAACATAAAATCATTACTGAGGAAGTTTTCAAATGACACAAAGATGTGGAGAGTGGTAAATGATTAAGACAGTTCATGGATGCAGAGAAAGCTGTATTACTTAATAAATTGAATCCAATCTAGCAATACTCAGAATAGCTAAATTTAGGGCTATCTGTGGACAAGGAACGAAGATGATTCTTACTGTAGAGAGAGCTCAGCTCTGGGAAGGCTGCAAGACAAAAGCAGATCCTTTTGTGGCATGGCACATCACCAGTTAAACATGAGTTCATACTATGACAGAGTGGTTAAAAGGGCTAGTGTAGTGCAAGTGTGTAGGAGGAAACAAAACTTTAGTATAAAGATGAGAGAAGTTGCAACATTCTTCTCTTCATCAGTGATGTGATGGGTAGTCCAGTTCTGCTTAGTTCTCACTTCATGTCCTCAAAGAGTGTTGAAAAACCAGAGTCTTAGAGCAAAGCTATGAGAGTGGTTGCAAGATAGAAAATACGTTTTTACAGGCAAAAAACTGATACTGTGGCACAACTTGATGTGCCATTAGGGCAAACAGGAATAGAACTATGTACTTAAATATAGAAGAGAAACACATAGTAATTTATATTAGTTAAAAGTTACAGCTGTTTGGTCTAGAAAATAAGTGTTTTCTCAGCAATTTATCAAAGAAACTTTCAAACTGAAATCATATGTGTGTTGTTGAAGATTTATTTGAATAACAGTCGCTACATTGAGGTCTAGTGGCCCAGAGAAGTTGTGTATGTCCCAGTCCATGGCAGGAGGGTTGGAATTAGATGATCTTTAAGGTCCCAATCCAGGCCATTCTATTAATCTCTAATATTCTTTATGATAATTATCACATTTAGCTTCTTACCTAGATGTATAATACACAAATGAAGTGGGGTTGAAATCAGTTTTTCTGGTTTTAAAATAATTTCTTAGTAGAGATTGCTATTTTCTATAATTAAAAAATTTGGGTTTATACAAATACTGTCTCTGCTGAATTGTTTCCTGTGTTAAAAATCATATTTGTTTGCTATTCGAGTGGTGCTTGTTCTCAGCATGTTCTTCCCCTTAGGATACAGCAGTTACTTAGCATGAAACCTGAAGGAACATCTTCTGAAAAATCCCACTTACTGTGCAGATTTTTAGTGTTATTTTGGCAATGTTGTTTCATTGACCTAAAGGCAGGTAAAAGCATCTACAGCAAGATGCAGCAGAAAGTTTTGTTCCCCCATTGCTGTATGCTTAACTCACTTCTTGCAATGAGCATGGCAGTCATTTGACCCCATAGCAAGTAATGACAAAGCACTCATGGCCCAGAAAAATGAATAATTTTCCACTGGCTTTGTTCCCTGAACTGGCTTAAGAGGAGAATCAGACAATAACTACATTTAGGGATAAAGGAGAAATGGAGAACTCATCCTTTTGGTGGCAGCTAGCTTAGATGTGTCACAAAATCACCTTCTGTGTTCCATGCTTTGTAAGACTGTCAGCTGTGAAATGCATGGTAAAAATTGAATTATAAGGAAAAAAATCTCTTCATGTTCTGAAAAAGAGACACACCCATGTGGTGTTCACTCTGGCATTCTCCAAAGTACCATCACTTTGGGCATATGATGGGAGACAAAAAGGGAGAGAAAGAAAACATGATTTTAGCAGCATCATTTCTAGTTCCCTTGCCAAACACATCAACCCAGACATCAGGCATCTTTGGCTTTTTAGGTCTTAATATGAAAAGAGGCCTCTCAACCTGAGCCATTTCTCAAAAAGACAATTGAACACTGAGAAAGTCCGCGGGGCTTTTGAAGGGCAATAACAAGAGAAAACATGCATAAAGAAGCACCTACCCAATCTGCAGTAGTGTGATTTTTCAGAATCAACACCAGTTACCAGAGTCAAGTTGTTGTGAAATGCTAGAGAGCAGACAATAACAAAATAAGTTTCTGCAGTGGGTGACTTCAGCAGTAAGGACGTGGTGTTTTCAGAGGCATTCTGCTTGTGAGGTTCACATTAGAGAAGCCTGTTGTGGTGCTCTTGAGCAGTATAGCTGTAAGGTCTTCCATGGGGCCCTTCGCTGGTTGGAATATCAAATAAACCATGTGCTTTTCTATATTGTCCCACTTCTGAGAAGGAGTTCTGCTTTAAGATTACAAAAACTGTTGTATATGCCAAATACAGCTAATGACAGAGTCTTGGAAAAGAGTTGACTTGGTTTGTGATGGAAATTTACTTGGCTCATAAAAAGGTTACAGCATTTCAGTTTGCTGGCTTTCAAAGTTGCCCACTTAGTGTATCTTCATCTGCTGTTTGTTAAGGAACAGCTTTTTTTGCCCCTAACAAGATAAATTCTGGACTATGCCACGAGAAAGCATTGTTGAGCAGGTCATTACTCTCTCTGAAATGTTCTTGATGTGAGTAGGCAGATTTAATGCTGAGTTCAGGATATCAGGTTTTCAATCATTTCATTGAGTCAGTAGCCAGTATGATCCCCACGGTTTGACGAGAATTATATGCAGGTCACTTATAAAAGGATTCAGTCTTGCACAGGTCTAAAGGAAGAAATGGTCACCTTACTGTAAAATATGTGTTTCTTTTGAAATGTGTTCAATATACAACCCATGACAGAGTCCTTTGAAAATGTGGAATGGTTTTGAACTTGTGTAATGCCCATCCTTAGAGAGACAGTTTTTCTGCACAGACCCAGTGACATTGGAGGTACCAAATTAAATTTTTCTTTGAACAGCATTGGGAAGAAGGATAGCATAATGCCAGAAAGATGCTCATTTCATGGTCCTGAATAAAGTTTGTTAAGGGTTTTTTTTTAACAGTCTTCATATCAGGGCTGAAAATAAGACCAAACTAATGAACCAGTGAATATGGTACCAGACATCAAGTCAATTGTCCTGTAGAACTGTGCTTAACACAGACTTACAAAAATATTATGAAATTGTATGCAGAGATACACATTCTCCATTTAAAAGTTCAGATATTTGCTTCCATCAAAGCTGTTCGCTAGAGCTGTTGTAGATTCCCCATCCCTGGAAGTGTTCAAGGCCAGATGGAACAGAGCTTTGAGCAACCCAGTCTAGTGGAAGGGATCCCTGCTCATGGCAGGAGTGTTGGAACTAGATGGTCTTCAAGGTCCCTTCCAACCCAAGCCATTCTATGAACTGTAGGTGTTTTGAATCCCGAGTGCCTACCAGGAAAAAAACCAGACTAATAACAGTGAGCACAATATTCAAATAGTCATAAAAAGGAAGCCTTAGTGCAGTTTTGCTGTATTTGGATTGTGATTTTAATATTGGGAGGACCTTCATGTACCTTCAATTCAGAAGTAAAAAGAGAATTGTCTTGATGAAGTCTGAAAACCTTATTTCAATATTGCAGCAATACATTAATGCCTCAAGGCATTAGTATAATTCAAATGAATTACAACTGAAATACTTGTATAACTTCCTTGTAATCAATGTGCAGTGATTCTGTGGGCCCATTTACAGGATTTAAAACAGCTAGCATGAAGCCAGTAGCGAACTTACAGAATTGTATTCCCCGATTTAGTCAGCAATAATGACTTAATTTGCTTTAAATATCTTGTCCATTGTACTGCTTAAACAATAAAATTTGAAGATGAAAAAAATTGCTTCCTTTCTTTGCCAGGGAGTTTACTTTAACATTTGCTGACCTTTTTAGGGTCGTGTGATAAAGGGGTCCTACAAGTTCCATGCCATTATCACAACATTTGAAATGATCTTGACTGACTGCCCGGAGCTGCGAAACATTCCATGGCGTTGCGTGGTCATTGACGAGGCCCACAGGCTGAAAAACAGGAACTGTAAGCTTTTGGAAGGACTCAAGATGATGGACCTGGTCAGTGTGAACACCTCTTATCTTGGAGTCTTCTGTATTTTTATTACTTCTGATTTACGGTTTAATCAAAAAATAAAAGGGTTTTTTTCCAAGTAAATCATCAAGTGTTAAGAAGAAGGAAGGAAGGCAGATGAGAAAGTCTGTAAAATATCTTGAAGCATATGCATACCTTCAGTGTGGGAGTGCTGATATTTAATAAGTTTTTTTCATTGATTTGGACGTAGAATTATGTGGCTTCTCCTAAGAGAATCAAGATAAATTTATTCTTTCCTTTCTCTCCCTCCATGTGGCTTAATCCATAGTCACTTCTTCCCATAGACATTTATTTTAAAGTATAATGTGGTCAGGGGGCCAAATTTGTCCATGAGAGTTAAACTGCTCTGCATTAATATCAGCCCTAATGTTAATTTGTTGTGTGGCCATAAGGATGTTCTTTCGCATTGACTAAGGAAGGGCAAGTGAGTTGGTTCCTGATGGTTACATAAACATGTATTATGTTGTTACGAAATAGGTATATTAAACTCATAGAGAAAAATAAGATAATGTAAAGATATTTACCATTTAAAAGACACAATAATTACTTCTTTTTGGGCAGAATATTCTTTTAAAATGTGAGAATAACGCAGTCATGCTAAGCTAATACCTGTAATTCGATTTGTAAAAATGCTGTGTACAATTTGTTTTTCTTATTATGGTTGCTATTAGAGGACAGCTGAGCTTATAGTCCTATAGACTATAGATAGAGGTATGAAACTTCTCTTATAAGTTCTTGTTACAGTGCTAAATTTATGTTTGGCTCTGGCTTAGTTGCTGAACCTGTCTGGGCTCCTTCCCTAAAGCAATATGCAACTTTTGTCTCTGCCACTCTCATGCTCTGTAGCATGTAGTAGGAAAGCAGAACTCTGCTTCAGGTTTCCTGTTAGATCCTGTGTTGATCTCCTGCCCTGAGGAGATCAGTGCACTGAGGTCAATCGGAGGTGTGGTAAATGAGTGAATTTTTACTGAAAATGGTGGGTTAAGTTCAACTGTTATTTTGCCATTTAAAGTTCATTGTACTTGTGAAAGGGATGGGACATGGTGGACCAGTAAAATTTCTTCTTGTATCTTGGAGGACTTTTGAAGCTGCTTAAGTAGTGAAATGTTTTTCTAGGCTATCACTGAAGGAACACCAGAGTACCAGTTAGAAATGTCTTGAGAAGAGTTTTATGTAAGTAGCTGGGGGAGGGGAGAGGAAGCAAAGGTGAGACAGACATATGGTGACAAGGGGAAAGAATTCTGTGTATTTTTCCATAGAAAATAATAGTGATGGATTCCTAGGGAATTATTTCTTAACCTTTCAGGAGCATAAAGTGCTGCTTACTGGAACCCCTTTGCAAAATACAGTAGAAGAGCTGTTCAGCTTGCTTCACTTCTTGGAACCAGGTCGCTTTCCATCAGAAACCACATTCATGCAAGAATTTGGGGATCTTAAAACTGAAGAGCAGGTAAACTTACCTTGCATACTTATGTTTCTATTTAGATATTGTAAATTTATCCATTTTATTGTATCTGAACTTCATTACTTGTTTTTTCAAATAATATTATTTGCCTCCTGGAAGACCATGGTGGGTTTATCTCTTCTTTTGTTTATTTTCATTCAGTTGAGGGTTTTTTGCTTTTGGCCCAAATTAATTTTGCCTTATCACTATTCTGGTTCTTTTTTTTTTTTTTTTAGTCCTTTGTCCATTGGTCATGCAGAAACAGGAAAAAATTCCATTTGTTAAAACATACTGTTTAAAAATTGAGGTGGGGTGTCTTGTAATGGTTTCTGGATGAAAATACTTCTAAGAGAATTAACTTGTCAGTTGACATTCTTCCTTAAGCATCAGAGTGAAGGGACTGTCTCTGTAACTTCTGTGGAATTAACATCTGAGAGTTTTCTCAATTACTTAAGTGCAAACAGGAACATACTTGAAACCCAGTTTAGCAAGAGGTAACCAAATGGAAGGGGACTTTTTTTACTCAGAAACAGCTTTCTCAGGCTGTCCAATAGAAGAAAAGCATAAATCAATACAAAATGAAAGACCATAGGTGCAACATGTTTTAGATCTAAAATGTAAAATGTTTCTTTGTATGTATCAAAATGTTTTAAAAGGTCAAACCACCTTAATATTAGGAGTTAACTGAAGCGTGGCATCGTAATTTGGCCCTTGCATCCTATGATAATAACTGCATGCATTTTTGTATGTAACTTTGTTGTCTCTGTCTGAGCATTTTATTTTTGACATCTCTTAACTTTTGACTGCTTGAATTTGTTGACTTTCTTTGAGAACAACTCCTTCATACATAATAGTTTAAATTACAAAATAGCTCTTCCTCTCACCCCTGGCCTCCTGGCAAAACCATGGGATATGTTTGTGCAGGCTATTGCACATCAGTCAGAATGGACACTGACTTGACTGAAAGTGAGCCAGCTCTGATGCAGAAGCCATGTAGTCTTGTTAGAATAGTGTTTGAGCTGGAGCTAATATATCCTAACTCTCAACATAGCTTCTGTCTGGCCAGCTCAAAAGGACTGTAAGCTTTTGAAGCCATGCATGGAACTATTACTAAAATAATGCCATTGGCCATGATCAGAATTAGAGTCTGGATTGCTTGGTCCAACAAGTTCAGAAGAACTTCCTTATCTGTTGACACTCGGGTGTTTTGGAATTGGCTTTGTCTTTCAAGTGGTGGGACAGATTATGTGTTTATGACTTGGGGTTTCTTCTCCATTCCTTGCAATCCTATTCCATGTATTTTCTCAATTGTTCATCCCTCAGTGCTAATTACCTTTTGTGTTCTGAAGCTGCTTTATTAGTAAGGGAATGATGTAAATTCAGGAGAAAGTGTCTTTTGTTCTTGTTTCTGCTGTGCAGCTCTGCATCAGGAGATGATGACCAATTTCAGGGTGAATTATTATCTCTTCAACACTGAGATGGTTTGTACTTTGAGACACAGCCTAAAACAACCTAAATGCCAGGTGTTTTGGGTTTTTTTTATATGGAATATGTTTGAGCTTTTCGTGTAAGGGACTTTACAAAAACTTCTAAAAACTTAGCCTCTTTTTTTAAGACAACTGATATTTTCTTCTTTGCCCCTTCCACCCTTTAGCCACAAAACCTAGAGACAATAAAAATTATCAGTGTCATAAAAATTAACAGAAATGCAATGTTTCATTTTTAGACCAGTCCTAAATAGCTTTCTACTTCAGTGGATGTCAAAACTAGGGAAATAAGAAAATAATTAGAAGCAGATACTTAAAGTGGGAAAGTAACAATAAATACTGATTAGTAATTAGAAGTGAACTGCAAAAGTTATTTTAAAGTGTCAGATTTGCTTATTTAACAAAAGGTTAGGTCTGCATGATTTGTGTGTAGTACAGTCCTTGTCTAGAAGAATAGTTCTGAGTGAGGTCTATTTAATAACAGACATCACTAAACAGAAGGGCTACACACCAAAAATAGACTCTAGAAGTGTGCATGTCACTGAGTTTACAAGAAGAACCTGCTGCTGAGTCACTGAGGAAAAATTTTTTATGGATGCCCTCTACTTGGCATCTGAGGTAGAAAACAAGGATTTTAGAATTAAGGAAATTGAAAAATGAGTATTTGATTCTTAGCAGTTTTAATTCAGTTATTTTATTAAACATCTGTTTTCCAGGTGCAAAAACTGCAAGCTATTTTGAAGCCGATGATGCTGAGACGCCTCAAGGAGGATGTAGAAAAGAACCTGGCCCCCAAAGAGGAAACCATCATTGAAGTTGAGCTGACAAATATTCAGAAGAAATACTACCGTGCTATTCTTGAAAAGAATTTCACATTTCTTTCCAAGGGTGGAGGTCAGGCAAATGTACCTAATCTTTTAAACACTATGATGGAACTAAGAAAATGCTGCAATCATCCATACCTTATTAACGGTAGGCTGCCTACTTTTCTCCTCATTTCAAAAGTGGCTGTAAAGATGTTCACTAGGTATAAATTCTGTTTTAGTGTGTCTTTTTGTTTACACATTTCTTTTAAGTAGAAAAGTGAGATAACCTTTTGGGTTCTCATAGGTATGGATATCTGCTAGCTAGGACAGCACTGCTTTTGCAGGCATCTGTGCTGCTTTTCCCCAAGGCTTCCTGACAGATTTAACCCTGACTGAGTTAATGTTGGTATTATAAAGTTTTCCTTTCTGTTATTTGTGAGAAACAAGACTTAAGTTATCATGCAGGTTGTTGGATGCTGGCATGAATATGGCAATTTTTTCTTCAGTTATAGTTAGCTGCTACTTACTTTCTTGCTGTAGAACATCATAAGGTAGTAACTTGAAATTTCTGAATAAAAAGTTGCAGGGTAAGAAATCATGATCAAGCCTGCTTTTATAGCCACATGTTGTCAGTTAATTTTCTTAATTTAACTAGTAAGAGAAAGATCAGGATGAATGTCATATTAGACTTTAATGACTATTTTTCAGTGTGATGGTATTGGTTTTAGATTAGGATTATCTTTGGCAAGTAGTATAGAATCATAGAGTATCTTAAGTTGAAAGGGACCCATAGGGATTATTGAGTCCAACTCCCTGCTCCTCACAAAACTACCTAAAACTAAATCATATGACTGAAGGACCAGATGGTCCTTGAACTCTGACTTGTGGTGCCCTGACAACTTCCCTGGGGAGGCTGTTCCAGTGACCAACCCTATGATGAACCAGCCAGCTACAGCTGTCTGAAGTATGCCAAACTTGTATAAGTTGGTCAGTTCTTCCCTTTGAGGATGTAACACAAGCCTCCATACAGGGTTGCATTCTACTAGTTTCTTGTTTGCCAGCTCCTGTTTCTTACTAAATATGATTTATGGTTGGTTTATGCTGGTTATAGGCTTCATGATGAAAGACTGTTTTGTTCAAGAGCCATATGTGATTTCAGGTTTTTTATTGTATGACTTCCATATTGCAGTACTTAAGTTCTTTTCCCTGACATTATTTTTTTAAATGGCAGGGGGGGAAATGCTTAA
Source organism: Daphoenositta chrysoptera (assembly GCA_013397915.1). Lineage (NCBI taxonomy): Eukaryota > Metazoa > Chordata > Aves > Passeriformes > Daphoenositta > Daphoenositta chrysoptera. The sequence goes on along the minus strand of VZRO01007465.1, from coordinate 1,421,169 downwards.
ACCAGTTCTTGACATTACATCTAATGATATTTCATGCACAAGTAATTATTCCAAAGACATGAAATAGGCTTACTCCAAAGTACTTCAACTCATCCATGCTGGTGGCTGTTCAGTTTCTAAACTCATAGGACATATAGTAAAGTAACTCTGTGGTTCTGGTGCAGGGTTTGTTGGGTTTTTCACTTGATTCTTGGTCTTAAGTTAATCCATTATATAAATGAGTTTATCAGAATAGTTTAGGATGTCCAGGTTATGAATGTCTGAATTGATGCTTCTTGGCTTTCAGCTAGTTTTTAAGCTTGCTATTATTTTTCCTTATTTCATGTTTGTTAAAAGAAAAAACCTGAATGTTTTGCTGCTACTTTGTTTTGTCAAATAGAGGTTATGAGTAGTGCATGTACTGTTGCCTACAGCAGTGATTTTTCACTTCCTCAGAAGTCTTGTATCATTTAATATAATTTAGAGACTACTAAAGTTCAGGTGTTTATTTAGAAAACTTAACATATTTTTTGATGACTGTGTCTTAATAAAGGGAGGTGGGTTTGTCTCTTGAATGCATTTGCCTTTATAACTTTTTTGTGATTTTTTTGAACCTTGGACTTGCTTGGTATCATTCAGCAATATGGCAGGTGGGTTGAGCCTTCAGATTTGAGGGGGAAAAAAAATCCTGATGTGTTACTGTGGAGATGGAACTAAACAAATACATCCTTTGTAGGACAGAAAATACTCCTACATCCTGTAGTTGCCTGAGCCCGAGGTTCTATTTTGTTGATTGATATTTAACAACTTTGTAGCTAGTGTAATGGCAAAAGTTTATTTTATTTCTGCTGAGAGTTTTTGCAGTGCTAGTACTTGTCCTTGCATACTATTCTCCTGATGAATGATTTGTTGCAGTAGCAAGTTCTGTTCTCTAGGCTTAACTGCTTTTATAAAAGTGTTTTTGAATCCTTCTCATTTTCTTCCAAGTGTGTGGGGTTTGTGACCAAGCAGTAGTGCATATGTATTCGAACATCTGAACATGTTTTGTTTTGTGGAAGAGTTGCAAGCAAGTCTTCTATATAACCTTCAATTAGGCCTATATGATGAAAATAGTACAGTAGGGGTTGAATGTAAAGTAGGGTTTTTGTTTCTTTCTTGATTGATAGATGTGTTCTGTGGTCTGCTGAGACTGGGAGTAGACTTCTAGAGGTAGTTACTGTGTGTTGGGTATTCTCTAGCCAACTCGGATAAAGCACTGTCTGTCATTTTTCTTAGGGCTGGACTCTTTGTTTTCTCCATAGCAACCCTTCTCAAGTATTTGTTCATCATTCCTCTCTCTGTCTCCAAGAACCAGCAGTGGGGAATGCCTCTATACTTACCCATCCTAGTGTTGAACACCAGAAAGGCTCCTTACTCTGTTTGTTATGCCCTCTTGAGCCCTGGAAGCCTCTCCTAACGAAGAGTGGAAGTGGGGGTTTCCCTGATTGATCAACCACACATTCAAATACCTTCCTTTCATCCACTGCTAAAAATCAGCTAGAATAGCAAGTAATTTTACAGACCTGCAAGTACTGCATCAAGTAACTTTTGGGTAACAGGCTGCTCAATGTACGTGATGTAATTGCAATTGAAGTAGAAATTAAAAAAACAGGACGGTCTTTTACAGGATTTAGCTAGGACAGAGTTATTGAAAGAACAGATTTTTGGAGTTATCTGTAGTGGATTTGGGTCCTGCTGAGACCAAGCTCTGATACTGTAAATTCGCCATTCATTAGACCAGATTGTAGGTTTTCTGTGGTGTGGTTCGCTTTTGCAGATGCTGTTCTTGCGTATTGGTTTGCTTCATAGTGGTGAAACTTAAATTTGGATATCACAGTTGAGTAAGAAGTAATTGATGTAACCTGGAAAGATTACTGAAATTACTGTATATGAACTACTTGACAGCCTGCTGTATCCTGGAATTGCTAAAGTTCAGTACAGAATTCGAGATTTACTGCCCAAAATTCTACCTTTTTTTTACAAACATGGGAGGTGATATGATAGAAAGGAACTTTGAGTGTCTGCTGACACTCATTTCATTTGGGCTTACTTTTCTTATCTGCAAACCATTAGGATGAGTAGTGCTTGGAGCAGGGAATCCGGATCAGGAAAATCTGGGGATGTAAAACTACCTTGAAATGCAGCCACATCTTGAGCCCATCAGGTTCTGTACAAGCGAGTGGTGGGAGTGCTTGGAGCAGCAGGAAGCTGTCAGGCAGCCTGCTCCGGGTGGAGTCTGGTTCAGGCACCGCGTTACAGCAGGCGCCGAACCAGCCATCGCACAGGGAGGGAGCGCTGCCGCGTTTGTTTACAGGCTTCTACTTAGAGCTGGGATTTGAGAGAGGGATGCTCAGCAGAAGCCTGGCAGTAAGCTCCGCTTCCCCCTCCCCCAGCCCTTCCATCTTTCCTTGTGCTACTCAAAAGCAGTATTGAAGCTGAATATTAGACAAACTAGAAATATTTTAGAAGCTACATTTTGTTAAAAAAAAAAAAAGAGGCAGAAAAAGATGGCTCCAAAAAAGGGTTTATTTGGAGGTGAAATAAGCTTAAAACAAAGATTCCTAACCCTTTACATGCCAAGAACAGCAGTCTGATAGTTCTTGGAATTGTCCAGTGTTTGTAGAAGTGACATAAAAATGGAGTAAAAGCATAGAAGATGTTGAAGAGAAAACTTGAACTTGGTCTGTAGTCTTCCAGCAGTGAGCAGAACAAGGAAATAGTTGCTGCTGTGCATATCATTCATAGGCAAAGTGAGTGGCAAGAAAGAACTTTTGACTAATGCTGGAAAGAATAAATACATTGGATAGCTTCATCAAATGGAACAACAAAAAAAACATATTCTGTGAGAAAAAACTAAATAGAAAGTGAAATAATAATTTCATAGCTGCTTGCCCCCCCCACTTAGTTTTTTAATTGTTTGGATTTTGATTTTATAATTAATAATGAAAGGAGCAGGTTCAGGTCATGTGCATGTTTAAGGCTGATTTTAGAGGCACAGACATTAAATGTTATTTGTATCCCTTGTATTTTCCTGTAGAAACAAGACATTTTTTTCTTTCATGTAGCATTTTTAAAAGGACAAAAATTCCATTTTATTGGTTGAAATATGTTAAATTATTTCATCTTTATTCTTTTTTTTTCCACTGAATTGTGTGCATCAATAGTTCTATGAATTTATTTAGGAAAGAGTTTAGTGTTGTTCAAAAGAGAAAAAAAAAAAGAATGAATTCTCAGTGTTATTTTTTATTTATGCTGTATTTGTGTATATGTTTGCTTTAAATTTAAGCTTAATACTTTTTATAAATGTTTATTTTTTTTATAAATGTTTATTCACATAGTGCTTAAAACATTCCTGCAGTTTCTATGGGGTATTGAAGGCGAGCTCATTGTTTATTAATAAAACCCTTTGCAGTGTTCATGTATTGCTGTCCAATCTTTGCAGGTGCTGAAGAGAAAATTTTGGAAGAGTTTAAAGAAACACACAATGCCGACTCTCCAGATTTTCAGCTCCAGGCAATGATCCAGGCTGCTGGCAAGCTCGTACTGATTGACAAGCTGCTGCCAAAACTGAAGGCTGGTGGCCACAGGGTGCTTATCTTTTCCCAGATGGTGCGCTGCTTGGACATACTGGAAGACTACCTCATTCAAAGACGGTGAGAGCAACAATATAATACAATTATAAATAAACCGTGCCTTCCTCAGTGGCCACCACATTTAACCTGTGAGTAATCCTTGGAGAAAGGGGAGAAATTAAAGCAGTGTTTTCTATAGTGATCCGACTAAGGGAAAGAGCAAACCTGAAGGTTGCAAATACTGAGATTTTTCTTTTGAGTGAATATAAAATGACTTCATATGGAGAACTTTAAACCTCTCCATTTACCTCTCTGTTAAATGTTTTGGTGGCTCTAGAGTTTTTTAGTTTAGGTCTAAATTTTTATTGAATTCCTTGGAGTTAAAGTCCGTTCTTTACCCAAGAAAGGGACAAAGTAGTCTGTCTTTACTGATGAAGTTAGTTAGTCACTTAATTTGTTGTAGTTCTTCTGACCCCATAGTAGTATATTTATCTTTGTTGTTTTTAACTGCATATCCTTCTAAAGAAGCAATGCCATGGCAGTAAAGCAATCCCTATAATGCATCTATTTTTCAGGTACCCATATGAACGAATTGATGGTCGAGTGAGAGGCAACTTGCGTCAGGCAGCTATTGACAGGTTTTCAAGACCTGATTCTGATAGGTTTGTTTTCCTGCTGTGTACAAGAGCAGGAGGTTTGGGCATTAATCTTACTGCTGCTGATACCTGCATCATTTTTGATTCAGATTGGAACCCCCAGAATGACCTCCAGGTAATATTACAAGAGACGATTTTATTGAAAATTTTTCTTTGCCTTTTTACTGTGAAATTTTCTTCACCTGCAAGAGAAATTACCTGTTGTCCCTCTCTTGAAAGCATAAACAATATTACTTGTATTGAAAAAGAAACAACTTTAAAGTTCCCTGTATTGATTATTTCAAATGTTTTTTTTCTTCCATTTGAACCCTGTAACTGAATATCTGTCTTTGTTTCTTCAGGCTCAAGCACGATGTCACAGAATAGGGCAGAGCAAATCAGTGAAAATTTACAGATTGATAACAAGGAATTCTTATGAAAGGGAAATGTTTGACAAAGCTAGCTTGAAGCTGGGCCTTGATAAAGCTGTGCTACAATCTATGAGTGGAAGAGAAAATGCCACAAATGGGGTAAGGATTCGTTTTTTAAGGTGTATTATCAACAAATGCTATGAACGTATTAGGCTTGGCTTTGCGTTTTAGCTGGAGAACAGTTGTTTTCAGATGGAGCATGCCTGATATTTTAAAGTCGGGTTAATTAAGGGCATTGGCTACATGAACTGGCTCAGCCTATCTAATGGCTCACTTATTGCCAAAAGGGGGCAGGTGGAGTCATGTTCCCTCAATCCTGATCCATTCTCATCGTTCCACCCTTTATATTATGTTGATCTTGGCACTTTTATAGAGTTGTTCTAGTTAGTTTTTGCTGGTGTAGCCTTTTTGCTTTGGGACTTTTTTTTACTTTAGCTTTTTTGTCAGGTTAGTAAGTTAAATCTGCTCCCAGGAGGAGTTTAGCAGTCATCAGAGCTAAAGGGATTCAGTGACAATGGATTATTAAGTCGTTTAAACCACTCACATAACTTCACCCTGAGAATTTTGTTGTTTGTATTCTTCTTTAAAAGGTGATTCAGCATGAATGTTTAATTGACCACCACGACATTATCGTAGAGTTTCAGTTCTTAAAATGCCAAATAAGAGGACAATCCATCTGATTGTGCTGTCAGGTGAACACACTGGCTGGTGTTGAAAAAAACCCAAACCATAACCCGTCTTATGTGTTACAGGTGCAACAGCTTTCCAAAAAAGAAATAGAAGATCTTCTTCGGAAGGGGGCATATGGTGCTCTGATGGATGAGGAAGATGAAGGGTCTAAGTTTTGTGAAGAGGATATTGATCAGATTCTCTTAAGGCGAACACACACAATTACCATTGAATCTGAAGGAAAAGGCTCAACATTTGCAAAGGTGTGCATTGACGTTCAGAGGAAGATGAACAAAATGTGACCAGAATTGGTGAAAGTATATTAAATTGCCTTCTGTGTCAGTTTATTTTTCAGTGTACTTATCTTAGGTATTTTTCTTGCAAATGTTGGGAATCTGTATTTCCAGTATTGATAGTTTCCAGGCTTACCTTTTTTCTTTCTTAATACTGTCTCTTCCTAAGTCCTAAGTATTGTATTTTTTAGTGAAAAATAGGTATTCTTCATAGCATGCCGTTAAGAAACCAATCCATGTGATTTTACTTTTACTAGGCTAGTTTTGTTGCATCTGGGAACAGGACAGACATTTCTTTGGATGACCCTAATTTCTGGCAGAAGTGGGCAAAGAAAGCTGAGCTGGATATCGATGCTCTAAATGGAAGGGTAAGAGCTTTATGACTGTTTCTATTGCAATTAAATCGAAGACTTCTTCCCCCCTCCGCCCCCCGCCGCCCTAAATTTATACATTTTCCCTTTCATTTTAGAACAACCTAGTTATTGATACACCAAGAGTAAGGAAGCAAACCAGACTCTACAGTGCAGTCAAAGAGGATGAACTGATGGAGTTTTCAGACCTGGAAAGCGATTCTGAAGAAAAGCCTAGCACAAAGCCCCGTAGGCCTCAGGACAAATCTCAAGGTTATGCAAGAAGTGAATGTTTCAGGGTGGAGAAGAACTTGTTGGTTTATGGGTAAGATATGCAAATAAAATATACTAACTGTGGCTAAAGATCTGAAAATAAATTATATATAGTAAATAACTCATCCTTCTCTTGAACACATTCACGTATCATACTGTATAATGCTTATACATGGCAGTCAGATTTCTTTTGGTTGCTATATATATAAATTGCATATATATCTGTTATTTAGTTTAAAGTATCTGAGTGTCTCACAGATGGCTATGAGCTCACTGGTAGGATAAGTGGTTTTGTGATGACAGAATATTTGTTTCTGGTTTCTCAGTGTAAAGAATTCTTGAGTTAATGAGTTTTAACCTCTCTTTTCTAAGTGTTGAAGAGAGTAATAGTGTATTTGTAAAGAACAGAATGGTTTTGAAATCAACCGTCAATCTAGACTTTTGCAACATAGATTCTGGTATTTTGGCACCACTTAAATTCAGGTATTTGATACTTGACATTTTTCCCATTGAGTGTGCCAGTTTGAATTTTATCTCTTTGCAAGCAGGTAGCAGTATTTGACTTCTAACACGGTGGCCTTCAGAATGACTGTCTGTATTTTAGAAATTAGTGTACAGCAGTTGCTAGTAATAGGTTTCTGGATCAAAATAGGAATGATTCCCCAAATCCCATGACTGTAGGAATTGGTGGGGTTTGTAGCTTACTGGGACCTTTAGAGTTAAACATATGTACTTTATTAATTTGAGTGTAGTTCAATTGCAGCTTTACGAGCAGTGAACTTATTGCCTGTTCTGTAAAATAAACATTCTTAACTCTTTAGTGCTGGAGGTTGGATTCCCTGATGTAACCTACAAATGCAAAATGCATTAGCGCTAACACAGGAGGTCCCAACTTGCTTGATACCAGAAGTTCAATTGAAAGTCACAAATTAAAATACCAGTACCCTGGCTGTTGTATTGAACATATTTTTCTTATAGCTGGGGTCGGTGGACTGACATCCTCTCACATGGGCGCTATAAACGTCAGCTAACAGAGCAAGATGTGGAAACCATCTGCCGAACTATCCTGGTGTATTGTCTTAATCATTACAAAGGGGATGAAAATATCAAAAGTTTCATCTGGGATCTGATCACTCCAACTGCAGATGGGCAAACTCGAGCTTTGGTTAATCATTCCGGTATGTCTACCACAATCAAATAATGGTGCTAGTAAATAGGGAAGAATTGCTTCAGTCGTGCTATGTATTTGGTTTAAACTATAGCCATTCTGACATGTTGTAGGATCTTGTCAGATTTTATGAGTAAGGTGGGCTTTGACTTGGTTTGTATTTAAAGGGGAAGTCTCCCTCAGACACTTTGTAGAATGCAATGCTCTTTCCCTTAAATTGGTTTTTAACAAATATTCCAGCATAATTTTTCGCTGGTACCTACTGCTGGAGTTAATCTCTTTTAAATTGCCATAAATCAGGAAGCTTGTTTCCTTACAGCCATTTAGATTCATGAGAGTTTTTACAAGAAATATTTATATAACACCATTTTCTGGCTAGCACTCTGAATTTTTGAAATCTTCACACCTAAATTTGCATGGAAGTTTTGGTTGATTTTGTTACTTGCAATTTTCTGTACTGAGTTATGTTGCTGTTCAGTTTTTGGTGGTTGTGTTGCCCACAAAGTAATGAATATACCAGTGATACTATCTTTAAATGTATGTTTGTAATGTTGTTTGAGGTGAGAGTTTTTCTGTTCAGATTGTGTAAGAAATATTGGGGTTTTGTCTAGGTCTGTCTGCACCAGTGCCCAGAGGGAGGAAAGGGAAGAAAGTAAAAGCCCAGAGTTCACAGCCAATGCTGCAAGATGCTGATTGGCTCACAACCTGTAATCCAGATGTATTATTTCAAGAAGACAGCTATAGGAAACATCTCAAACATCACTGTAATAAGTAAGTACTAATAAATGTTTCATTTAGAGGTTTGGGATTTTTTTTAACTACACGCTCTTGAAAAGTCCACAACTTCATTTAGCTATATTTAATAGAACCCAGGGCCATTTAATAGGATGTAAAGGCCATTATTACTTTTTAATTTGGGGATAATCATCTTAACAGATATCTGGATACTTCTGTAAGCTCTTTATGACAGATCAGCACAGTTCTGAAGAAAATTATTCTCTACTTATTAAATAAGACTGGAATCAGATGAGGTTATTTTTTTACCATAGAAAGTAAATACTATATTCCTACACTAAGTCTATTTCACTTGACAATTGGCTATCTTTAAAAAAAAGCTGTTTGTTTCATACCTTCTTGTGGGGTCCCTCAGGCTGCTATTTAAAGTTCTGTTCCATACATGTTAAACTCATATATCCAGTTCTCAGTTTCGTGAGTTTCATGTAGTAGTTCACCTATATGTGGGCATACCTTTTCTATGCATTTTTTCTCTCCCTATCTCTCTTTCTCTCCATATCATACAGAATATTTATTCTTTCTCCTTTGAGATGAAATTTCTCACCAAACTCTTTTACCTGAATTGATTTGTCCTGATTTGATTTTTGAAATTCTAAACATGTTACTGAACCAAAAGCCTTTGCGGATAAAGATCATTGTATATAATGTTTTATTGTTGTATGAATGTCTCTTAGGAGCCTTTCTTATATACTTTCTGGCTTTTGTTTTGTAGTATCTTATTTTTGTGTCAGCTTTCTTTGATGCCATCTCAGTTTTGCTTACTGCATTCTCCGTTAAAGACACTGAACCTTGTCCCAAAAATACCTTGGTTTAGAGTTGGGGATGTGGTTGATTGCTTTTGGGATTTTGGGGTGTTTGGTTTTGTTTTTAAATTTCTACTCTTCATTGTGTATATATATATATATATATATATGTATGTATATATATATATATGTATATATATAAAATACAGTTTTAATGAAGTGTTACTAGAAGGTCATCATTACTTTTGTGGTTTGAATATGTATTATGTCTCATTAATACTGTTGAGTGGAAAGAAATTATTGATTTGAAAAGTACCTGTGGGCTGTCAATAGGGGGTGTGATGTAAAGGAGGAAAGGCATTTAAGGGGTTTATTAGCTCATTTCCAGATGCTAACCAAGCTTAATTTTTAGCTGATGACAACAGACACTCATAGAATTACGTTAGTGAGTGCACTTCCAAATAAACTGCTTTCTGATTTTTCTGAATTGTTACTCGGGTCTGTTTCTATATTTCACTTGCTCTTAAAGTAATAAAATTCTTTCTTGTAACATTACTTTAATCTCTCAGGTAACATGTCTTCATTACTTGCTATATCAGTTTGCAGATCCCACTTAAATTAATTTTTTAAATACTGCTCTTTTAATAATACAATAGAACAATTACAAGGACTGGGAAGACTGGTAAATGTGGAAGAATGTTTTCAGTTGCTATCTTTTTCCTTCACTTCCCAGATTCACCAGGACTAAATGAATTGTAGAAGCCACATGTTTTTAGCACAGGTAAAATCAAATAGAGGTGGAGCCAGTTAATAATCTGAGTAATTTCCTTCAAAAGGTACCATTAGAAATTGGCTTTGTAAGAATTGGTGTCCTTTCCTTAAGTACCATGTATGCTGGTTTAATGCATAGGACTCCTGAAAGGTGCCAAGAGCCTCTGGTTTTTGGTTTATCTTGGGTTTTATTACGTGCTTCTCTCTTTGGCTTGATGTAACAGCTGTTATTGCTTAATACTAAGATGATATAGACCCTCAACAGCTTATTTACATAGCCACACAGGGAGCAGGGACACCTTACTGGTCCCAGTTACTGTGCATACAGAAAGAAGCATGTCTGACATGTTTTGAATTGCAGACATGACCTTCATTCAAATCCCTGCTCTTCCGAGGTTTGATTGAATAACACGTGTGAAACCGCGTATTGCTCCAGTTGCATCTGATCTCTAACAAGGAGCTCTCAAAACTGGTGGTGGTCTAAATTTTTCATGCAAGTGGGTGATCAGATTACTGCTCCTGGTCACCCTTGCTGTTCCAGGAGCAGCAGCAATTCAACAGTTGCCGTGATGGATTTGGGTACAGTGAGAGGGAGGGCTGAGTAATCTCCATCTTAGCTGGTACTGGTTTTACTTCATGAACTAGGCAGCAGGGGGTGCCCTGAATTGGGTAAACATAGGAGAGCAGGATTATTTTCAGGTAGATACTTTTTCTACAGAAATGACCTCTTTTCTAATCTCCTTGAAAAGCCAGTCTGCCATTCTCTCTCCTGCCAGCTTCGAGTGTGACCACAACACCTGACAGTGCTTCCAAAAATGACTGCAGTATTGCAGAAATGGGGAAAAATAAACTTGGCAACGAAGATTTTTCACTTCCTTGTAACAGTTAGGTTGTGCATAGGTAAAATTAAATAGCAGTTTGAACTATAAAGAGTAAAAATAGTTAATATCTCCCAAGGGAAATGGGGGATTATTTTTCCCCCCCCATTCGCAGAAGCAAAAAGTTGTATAATCTGGAAAACCTGACATTCCATATTGAGGGTTTATTGTAAGGTAGTAAAACCAGATTTTATATCTCGTTTATTCCTACAACTTCTGATGTGCTTCCAAAAATGGTATTAAGGCAGCAGCTGAGGAAATTTTATGAGATAATGAAGCAGAACAGTTACTGAAAGCCATCTGCTCAGTTGTTTACAAACTTGCTTCAATACTTCAGAGGCAGTGGTAGAGTACGTGTCTAAACTTCACAAGCTGCACTAGGTAGAACTAAATGAAATGCGCCGGGGCCGGGCTGAGCTGGGTCCCTCTCTGTGCAGTGTAAGCAGTTGCCAGGCAGGCCTGTTGGAAGCCAGCAGAAAGCACCACACAGAGGTGATTATGTGCCACCATCTGTCACGCTTCAAGCCTACCATACAGCATGGCTAATCAGCCTTGGCAGGATGATGGATGAACAGCAGCAGCTGCCAAAAGCCACTGTTGGCAAACAGTCCTGAAGTTAAGAACTTTTTCCCCCCTCTGCCTTCCTCTCCAGGGTCCTGCTGCGTGTCCGCATGCTCTACTATCTACGACAAGAAGTTATAGGGGACCAAGCAGACAAGATCTTAGAGAGTGCTGACTCAAGGTTAGTGCAAGTGCAGGTTTATTTTTTGCTTTATGGCACTGGCTTTTGTAAAGTACACATACTATAATAATGCAGCATTTAGAGGTGGTCACACTTTATCTCTTATATGTCTCTTCTCCAGCAGCCTTATTATTTTGTGCAGTGGGTAATTTTCGTGGGGGAGGAAACGATGTGGGATGGGAAATGACAGAAGTGGATTTGCAGCTCTGCTAATATTGAGGGATTATTCTATCTCAATTAAAAAAATTTTAAAAATACAAAGACCTTAAATGAATCATATTTAGATAACCATTTAACTCCCAAAATAGCCTCATGTTGGGGGGGTTTGGTGTGGGTTTTTTTGTTGATTAATTATTTTTTGTTGTTTGTTTGTTTAACCATCCTAATTATTTTTTAGTGTATTTCAATTTCTGTGTTGGGTTTTGGAGTGGTTTTCCACCTCAAAATTTATATTTACAGAACAGCGTAAACCACTTGGGGGGGGGAGGGTTGGGTTGTTTTTGGGTTGTTGGGGTTTTTTTTTGGTTTTTTTTATTTTTTTAATCTTTGTCCAATAATACCTTTGAGAATGTATATAATGCTGTCTTGACAGTGAAGTAGATGTATGGATACCTGAGCCATTCCATGCCGAAGTTCCTGCAGACTGGTGGGATAAGGAGGCAGATAAATCCCTTTTAATTGGAGTATTTAAACACGGTAAGTGACGTCTCACTCTCAACAAAACTCAGTTGTAAAGCTTTCAATGTGTAGGACTGTTCAGTCATAATATTAACAAGTATTGTTCCAAAGAACTGTTGGCTTGTATCTCCCTTTTTTCTTGCCTGCATTAAAAACCTAATATGAGCTGTAAATATCAGATGCTGTTTTTAAATGTTTGCAGAACATTTGAGAAGAAAACATTACTTTCTTGGCTGTAAATAAAACAGAGCCATATTTGTTTAAATAATAGCCAAATAGAAAGATAGATCTCCATAAACTTTGCTTCCAGCACTGCTTCACTTGCTAACTCTGCCAACCAGTGTCAAAGTGGACGGTGGGCTTAACCTCTGCTATTAATCTGTACAAGTGCCTCCTGGGCTTTGTTCCAAGCAATATTTCACAAATGTCAGTGTTGAGAACTCCCGGCTCCCTTGAGTGGGATGCAGCCTTGTTAACTTTGAAAGGCTGGGGATGCATAGCTGGCATGATATATACAGTGAGCGATTCCTGATTATAATCCCAATTCTCTGGAGGTCGCAGAGGTATTCTCAGCAGCCCAGCCTGACTAAAGGGGAGAATGATGGCTTATAAAACCTTTCATGATTACAGTTTGGCTTGAGGCTCTACAGCAGTTAGGAGCAGTGTGTTGTAGTACAAATCCTAATTGAATTGTGCTGTTCTGCCTATGTACAGCAGCTCTGTGTTGTGGGCTCAGCTGAGGCAAGTCTAGTCTAAAAATCATTTTCCTGCAGTGCACTGTTGGGATCTGCCATTTTCCATCTAGTCAACTTGGGCAGTAAAAAAGCAAACAGCAGTTTGAAAACCATAGAGGGAACAGTGTCATCTTACTGACATGCATCATCCTAAACCTAATAAGACAGGTTCGTTGGCCTTACGTATAACCCGTGTATACAGCATTTTTGCAGCCTATATTGAGGGTTCCAGCAGTGCTGGAGCTATAGAAAATACGTGTGTGTCTGTGTCTGTGTGTGTGTGTGCGCTTCCATTCGCGTCTGCATGTTTCCACTGGCGAGTATTGGATGTCAAGAGCCACTCTGAAAGTCATATTGGAAACTTAAAGAAGTTTTTCACTTGTGGAAGGTTTTTACTTTATAATGACATGAAATTTAATGCTTTCTTCACTATCTTATATGTGTTAATGCTATTGATGAGAAAATGTTTCCATGCTGTTGGAATTTACCAACATGAACAATTTTTTTACATGAATTAAATGTTTCCAGAATGGTGACAGCTCCTTTGTTTTATTTAAAAATAAATCAATGAATCCAGAAAACTGTACTTCTACTGCCTAGACCTGTCCTATTCACAGCTGGTCATAGCTTTTAAAAAAGCATTTGTCTCTCACTCTGCACGCAGGTTATGAGAAGTACAATTCTATGAGAGCTGATCCAACACTGTGCTTTCTGGAACGGGTTGGCATGCCTGATGCAAAGGCCATAGCTGCTGAACAGAGAGGGACAGACATGTTAGCAGATGGCGGTGATGGGTAAGGAGGACATGAAAAAATTAATAAACTTTATCAGCATTGTATATGTTGGCATGGGTTCATATGTCATATTATACTTACATGTTGCCTGAGGATATGAAGTGATCATATGATATACAAAGTACATAGAATTGTTTACACAGTTGAGCATGAAATACAAATGTGTAATGTGGTACACCATACTGATGGCTTTTCTAGTTTTTTTTTGCTTTTGTCTAGAAAATCAGCCCCCTCTCAAAACCAGAATTTTTCTTGAAAATATTTTTAAAATATTTCATAGGGGTGAATTTGACAGAGAGGATGAAGATCCAGAATATAAGCCAACCAGAACTCCTTTCAAGGATGAAATTGATGTAAGAACTCCCAATTTTCTGTAATTACAAATATGTACAATTATAATTGATTCTCCACATTTATTTTAATGTGTGTTTTTTAAATTTGAGAGCTACCAGACCTTACACACCTTACAAAGATTGTTTGCTGCTGTGTTTGAGAGATGACATATTTTTCTTCTCAAATCGTGACATATGGTCAAAACTGAAAACTAAAATAACTTCTGTCTTCTCCCCAAGGAATTCGCAAACTCACCTCCAGAAGACAAAGAGGAGTCCATAGAATTACACCCAAGTAAGACTATAGCAAAGAAATTAAAAAGGCAAAAAGGGATTGTTTTAGTGATAGGTGGACTGTTTTATATTACCACATAAGGGGATAGGAGGTGTTTTGGGACAATACCACAGTAAGCTTTTTGCTGCCAAATCTCTTCGTGCTTCGCATTTTTCAAAACAATTACATACTGTCTTTGAATAATCTACATTATGGTTCTCTGGATTTCTAATTACATAGTAGAAACCGTGATGATAAAGACCGGATGTTTCATAATGCAGCTGTTGATGGTTTTGCCGAGATAATCTTGCAAGTTACAAATACGTTGTTTCCTCAGTATGGAGGAAAATTGCCAAGTTTAAGTGAGAATAATAAAGTGGGAAATGATAAGCATAGGTGTTTCCTCAGAGGCAGAATGATCTTCTTAGTAATGTATTTAAAGATGCATTGCATTAAATACTTACAGTGCTCATAATATGTTTGCATACATAACATCGAATCACAATGCTTGATGGTTATCTCTAAATGCTTCTCAAGCATTTCTGAGTTCTTAGAGTTGGATGGTTTGATTCTATTTTTTATCTCTTACCAATAGTTATCCTGTTTCTAATTCATTATGCACCACTATTAGAGGCACGTGTTCTTGTCTGATAAAACAGGAATCCAGTTATAGCCATAGAAACTTTGAAATGTTTAGTGTTGGTTTTGCAGTGCAAATACTTCTCTGTTCTCTAGACAAGCACAGTGAAAGCAATGCTGAGTTAGGGCAACTCTACTGGCCCAACACTTCAACCCTGACTACCCGTCTGCGTCGCCTCATTACTGCCTATCAGCGCAGCTATAAAAGGCAACAAATGAGGCAAGAGGCACTAATGAAGACTGACCGCAGGAGACGTCGGCCTCGAGAAGAAGTGAGGGCACTGGAGGCAGAAAGGGAGGCTATAATAACTGAGAAACGACAGAAGTGAGTTTCCTGGTGATATCTTTCTTTAAATTGTATTTGAGTTTCTGTGTCATGCGTACTGCTCTTTTGTTTTGAAAGAATAAACTAAGGGGGTTGGGGGCTATAAACTCTATTAGGACTCTCATTTATCCAGTGGCCTCACTTCTCATGCTTCTTCTTTGACTAGATGGACAAGAAGAGAAGAAGCTGATTTTTATCGTGTGGTGTCTACTTTTGGAGTTATTTTTGATCCTGTGAAACATCAGTTTGAGTGGAATCAATTCAGAGCGTTTGCCAGGCTTGACAAAAAGTCCGATGAAAGCTTGGAAAAGTATTTTAATGGCTTTGTGAATATGTGTAGACGAGTGTGCCGAATGCCAGTCAAACCGGATGATGGTAAGTTTTAACTGACTTTGGAAATCAACATGAATATTGTGAGACCGTGGGACTGTTGAAACTTCATGCCTGGGTGTAATGATTTTGAAATGGGTGTGCATTCAATCCATGTTAAACAATACAACTGGGTGTCCTTGCAGAACCTCCTGATCTCTCCACACTGATTGAGCCGATCACGGAGGAGCGCGCTTCTAGAACTTTGTATCGCATCGAGCTGCTGCGCAAGATCCGGGAACAGGTTCTCCATCACCCGCAGCTGGGGGAGAGGCTAAAACTTTGCCAGCCCAGTCTGGACTTGCCAGAGTGGTGGGAGTGTGGTAAACATGATAAAGACTTACTGATTGGTGCTGCTAAACATGGAGTCAGTAGGACAGATTATCACATTCTGAATGATCCTGAACTCTCTTTTCTTGAGGCTCACAAAAACTTTGCTCAAAACAGAGGGACAGGTAATGCAAATACTGTCTCTTCTGTAAACCCTCTGGGTGCTGGCTGCAGTCAAACACCCCCAATTGTCCCATCCACACCAGTACAAGAAGAAAAGACTACAGAACAAACAGAGTCTAAAGTTGAAGGGTCTGAAAATCCAGCAGCCAAAGAAAAGTCTGAAATCAAAGAGGAGACAGATACTGCAGATAAGGACACTAAACCAGACTGTGATGCTGAGGCTGAGCCTGGCTCTGTTAAATGTGAATTGAAGGACATAGAAATGAGTACAGATGTAGATCCAAAATCTATTTCTGAGAAAGGTTCAGAAGAAGATGAAGAGGAGAAACTGGAAGATGATGATAAATCAGAAGAATCCTCCCAACCTGAAGGTAATACATTGGTCAGATCAGTTCTGTGTGCTTAACACAAGCCCCACAGCTGTTGTAGCTTGTGCCAGCTGGTAAGTGGCACACACGGTGCCATTATGGGGTGTGGGTTGGGCTACATGTAGCAGTTCCTCGGCCCTTCCACGGATCAGGTGGCTAAATAAGCTTTCATAAGAACCATCCAGCGGGGTATTCGCCCACAAGGGATGATTTCCAGGATAGCTCACTGAGCCAATAAGCATGGTCTCTGTGCCAAATGTGGAAGGCTGGGGCTCTGCTGTAGTAATTACTGAACAAAAGCCCGAGTTAGAAATGTTGTGTCAAGCCTGGTTGCCTTAGCCTATCTAGCTGGGTAGACACTGGATGTTAATGCCTGGTCATGATTGTTATTCAGCAGGAGCAGTCTCTCAGGGTAAGAATTTTGATGAAGAAAGCAATGCCTCTATGAGTACCGCGAGGGATGAAACACGCGATGGATTCTACATGGAAGATGGGGATCCCTCTGTGGTTCAGCTGCTTCATGAGAGAACATTCGCCTTCTCTTTCTGGCCTAAGGTTGGTTAGGGGTAGAAAGAGCTGTGCCTCTTTTAATTTAAGTAAAATACGGGAAATGGGCTTGCAAAGTAATAGTGAAGTGTGTGATACTGCACTTCTGGAGGGCAAGAGACCTTTTTCTGTGAATGATTTGTGGAATAGAACTTTTTTCTTCAAGCTCATACAAACTAGCAGTGGAAACGAAAGAAATTGCTTTTTTTGTCAAATAGTATCATTTAGTACAACAATGGACTGTTTGCAGACATGAGGTCTTCATAGGGCCCATAACCCTGTGTCAGCAGAGTCCCACCTCTTGCACCACTGTACGGTTTTGAATGAGGAATTTTGCCTGCAGAGCAGTCTACAGAATTGACAGCAGAGACTTTCTAAGATCACCTCTTTATTTTGGGGTGAGGAGATTGTAGGGAAGAGTTTTGGTGACCTACATGATCTAAGCCATTATGTAATGTTGACAGATGTAATTGTATTAAGGTATCCTGCAAACATAAGCAGCAGTTTTAGATAGAGTAAAGCTGTATCTTATTTTCGTAACAATGCAGAAAACTATCTAATATAAAATGTTTTAAAAAATACAAAGCCGTAACCTTGTAATAAATCCTACTTAATTTAGTACTCTCCTTTGCAGTAAGGGGAGAGAGAAAAATAAAGTAGTAATAGTCTTAAGCTTACTAATCACCATAACAGGGCCATCTGGTTGGGGCAGGGGGGGGAAGGGGGTAGCAGGGCAGGAGGACCTTGCTCTTAATAGGCTTATTTCTGGGGAAAGCAAGCAGTCTGTTGCAGCTGCTGAGATTTGCTAGTGGCTTTTGCACTGTTTTGCTGTTCAGGAAGCTAACTGATGCTCATATTCTCTAACCAGCAGTATTTCTTATAGTTCCAAAGTTTCTACTACTTCAGACAGGCTAGCGTAGAATGTGCTTGAATACTGAAATGGAAAAAAATCCAATAATGCTCATCTTCTCTGCTTTCAGCAAGTATTTTGGAAACGTGGGCTAAAATCTTATTCCAGTCATAGTGTGAAAGTAGAACAGAAAATCCTTCATCTGTATAGGTTCAGCATAAGTAGACTAATAAACATAATTAGAGATTTTTAGTGTATACGCTTCAGTGAAATTTGAAGTGATAATGGGCGTGGAATGAAAATTGACATTCATTAGATGTCCCTAGGTTGGTGCCCGTTTCATAATGTTGAACTTTATTAATAGTGACGCTAATGAGGATCCACTTCCTAGGACAGAATTGCAGATCCAGCGTCTGGATCTTGAGAACTGCAGCTTTAAGATACTGACTGCAGATGTTTTATTTTCCCTTCCTAACTGTTGATTTTGCTAACTACTGAAGTTTTGTAAAAAAACAGTGAGTTTCTATAAAATTTTTCAATTAGTACATTGTCATACAGAAAACTTGGTCTGTCTTTTCTCCTTCCCCTCACAATATAAATGCAGCTTATAAATCCTATTAAAGTTTTATTCTACAAAATTGTGTTAGCTTCTTGCAAGGTGATCAGTTTATCCTAACATGCAAAAATAGTGGTTTCTGAATGTCTTCCTTAAGCTCTGGAACCTGGACTGCGTAATAAGACTCATTTGAGTTTAAAAGGTGACGTTTACACTGAAGGTTCATTACATACTTTTCCTTTATGCAGGACCGAGTAATGATCAACCGATTAGACAACATCTGTGAAGCAGTGCTGAAGGGGAAGTGGCCAGTAAATAGGCGCCAGATGTTTGATTTCCAGGGGCTCATACCTGGGTACACTCCAACAGCTGTGGACAGCCCTCTACAGAAAAGGAGTTTTGCAGAGCTCTCCATGGTTGGTCAAGCCAGCGTCAGTGGCAGTGAAGATCTCACTGCTTCCCCTCAGTTATCAAAGGCAAGGCTGCATCTTTCTCTTTTTTACATGAAACATTTTATCTTGCATGAGCTTCTCTTGCATAATAGAAAATAAGCCAGCATAAATAAAATAGGAAAAATGTAAAAGTGTTTCTTTGAATAAAATGAAGGCTTTGTTTTCAGAGTTATATGTTTGAAGTTTTATTTTAAATTCAGCATAGCAAACAGAGCTTTGCTAATGTTTGGAAATGTTCGTTTTTTTATTAGGAAGATGCACTCAATTTATCAGTTCCACGTCAGAGGAGGAGAAGACGAAGAAAGATTGAAATTGAGGCTGAGAGAGCTGCCAAGAGGAGAAATCTTATGGAAATGGTTGCCCAGTTACGTGAGTCTCAGGTGGTCTCAGAAAACGGACAAGAAAAGATTGTAGATTTATCAAAGGCCTCACGAGAGGCAACAAGTTCTACCTCAAATTTTTCATCTGTTACTTCAAAGTTTATCTTGCCTAATGTCTCCACACCCGTGTCTGATGCCTTTAAAACTCAAATGGAGCTGCTGCAAGCAGGTCTTTCACGCACACCCACAAGGCATCTACTAAATGGCTCTTTAATAGATGGAGAACCACCCATGAAGAGGAGGAGAGGAAGGAGGAAAAATGTAGAAGGGCTTGATCTGCTATTTATGAGCAACAAACGGACATCGTTGACTGTAGTAAGACCACAACCTTTTCCCTTTTTGTCTCATATTTGTTCTTCTGTCTGTGGTACTTCCTGAATGTGTTTTAAGTCTTATTATACTCTCCCTAATAGAAACACAGTTTTTGCCCAACCAGGTTTTTCTTTGTTTAGAGCTGTTAATTCTTTTTGAACCAAATGAAATGCGCACATCAAGATTTTACTCTAGAAAATTGTAGCTGAATTTTAGGTAGCTTGTACTTTCGAAATTACTTTCTTTCTTTTTTTTCTTCAAAATATATTTATAACAACATACCTTTAGAGGCTTAAGTATGTCTTTCTTGATGTGGTGAAAAGGGTGGGTCTTGGAGAATCTTTGAAGAACAGTTACTGGAAATGCAAAAAAACTGCTTTGCCTTTAGCAGTATGTTCTTTATTGCTCAAGGATGCTAAATTTTCAAAATTCCCTAATGCAATGATACTACTTTATGTAGTATGAGTATTTAAACACCATTAACTCTTGTGTATGCAAAATCTTGAACATTTCACTTCAGTCAGTCCCTGAGATTATTTCTCCAGATGTTCCTGTGAAGACTAATACAGATGTGATTGTTTCCAGGAGGATGCAGAAGTGACCAAAGCTTTTGAGGAAGATATGGAAGCCCTACCAGCAAGGAACATTCCATCTCCTGGTCAATTAGACCCAGACACTCGCATCCCTGTAATCAATCTAGAGGATGGGACCAGGCTGGTGGGAGAGGATGCCCCAAAAAACAAGGATCTAGTTGAATGGCTTAAATTGCATCCTACTTACACTGTAGATATGCCAAGTTATGTACCAGTAAGTATGGGATTCTAAAAATGTTGTTCTATTGTATTAACACAAAAGTTAGTTTTACAGACGTCAGACTAAATTTCCTCACACTGGGCAAAGTAATTTGATTTTGTAGCCTGGTTTTCAACAGAAGTTTTCTCTTTATCCACTGTTCCTATTTTATCTGCACCCAAGTGACATTGGGGTGTTTGATTTGCTTTTCCTTTCTTCATATTTGTATATAACAACATGTTAGAACAGTGTTTGCCAAGTTCTGCAGAATTTCTTCATCTGATACAAAAAAAAATTTCTTCTCACATAATCTGAGAGTAAAGTAATGAATCCCTTCTTAAAATTGTTGTGAGAAGGGGTACTGTGATTGGTGATTTTTGTCATGAAATGAAAAGCTATAAAGCAATAAATTTCTCTTCTTTCCAGAAGAGTGCAGATGTGCTGTTTTCCCCATTTCAGAAGCCGAAACAAAAACGACACAGATGTCGAAACCCTAATAAACTGGATATAAACACCTTGACAGGAGAAGAAAGGGTACCTGTTGTAAATAAACGAAATGGAAAGAAGGTAAAAATTAAGTTACTTCAGTCAAGGTCTTTAATAATGTCTTTGCATATGGAAATCAGGTTTTCTACTCCGAGCTTTCTCTTTTAAAAGTTTAATAATTAATAAACAGGAGTTTTTCTTACTGGACTCTGCCACCTGGTTCCTTTAATTCCTTCTTTGCTCTTCTGATATGTTTATATTAATCACCTGAGTGAACAACTCTCACTTTTTGAACCTATATAGCACATTTTGTCCTTAGATACAAATTTTATTACCAGACCTGCCTAAGCTGCAGCACTTTACTGTTTTTTTAAAACATGATTTTGTCAATTCAGGTATCACTAGCTGGTTTCCTTGTAGTTTTCCACAGTAAACTAACTCAAAGTCTTTACTGCCATCCTTCAGAGATGAAAGTGTGCAGATAGAAAATGTCCATATAAGTAGTTGTTTGGTTTTGTTGTTGGGTTTTTGTTAAAGTTATAACCTTGTCTTTTGCATTAGATGGGTGGAGCTATGGCCCCTCCAATGAAGGACTTGCCAAGATGGCTGGAAGAAAATCCTGAGTTTGCTGTTGCTCCAGATTGGACTGACATTGTTAAACAGTCTGTAAGTGAAACTCTCTTTCCATGCTTCACTGTAGGTTATAGCTCAGAAAGTTGAAGGCTGTGTAAATTGATTATTAAGTCTTTATCTCATAGCTGGTTTTGAGAAAATTGTAGTGTCTGTGTAGGAGTTACCCAGCTGGGGGGGATGGTGATAGGAGGCTGCTGCAGAATGGGATTGCGATACACTTGAAAAATCAGCTACAGTTAAGGCAGCCTTCAGTATTTGTTTTGCATTATTTTTTTCTTGTAAGTAACAATCTTTAAAAAGCACAGGTATTTGTACATTAGGAATTACTAAGAAAATATTTGTCATATTCATAACAGAAATACGTTTCATTGTCTCAGTAACAGGCAGCATCAAAGGAATAGGTTTTCTGCTTTTTATTTTACAACACTTGTTTGAAAATAAAGGGTAAAATTCTGCAAGTACTCAATTTAACAGAGTATTACTATACTGAAATTCAGTACAAATTATAAAGATATAAACTTGTAACTGCAGCATATCAGGGTGGGGTTTTTTAATGAAGCTACGGAGTTTTCAGCATGTATTGTTTTACCGCTGTGTTTAAATGTAAAAAAATCTGCGATCTTGATTTCTTTAGCTTTCTTTACTTGTTCTACTGCCATTCCCTATAGTACTAAGCTAGTGACCATTTGCCAGGGTGAAAAAACAAACCACTTTTGGAGTATGCTGAAATCCCTTCTGTTTCTTCCATCATCATCAGAAGTGCTAACTGCTGAAAGGGAAAAATGCTAATCGAGAATAAATCTTGTTTTTTTGCCTTTTTAGGGTTTTGTTCCAGAGTCCATGTTTGACCGTCTTCTCACTGGACCTGTTGTGAGGGAGGAAGGAGCAAGCAGAAGAGGAAGAAGGCCAAAAAGTGAAATTGCCAAAGCAGCTGCAGCAGCTGCTGCTGTAGCATCAACTTCGGGAATCAACCCACTACTAATGAACAGTCTGTTTGCTGGAATGGACCTCACAAGCCTCCAGAACCTACAGAACCTGCAGTCTCTCCAGCTCGCAGGCCTCATGGGCTTTCCGCCAGGGCTAGCAACAGCTGCTGCTGCTGGGGGGGACGCTAAAAATCCGGCTGCCATGTTGCCTCTGATGTTGCCAGGGATGGCAGGATTGCCCAATATGTTTGGACTAAGCGGACTGTTGAATAACCCGATAACGGCTACTACTGGAAATGCCACTACTGCTTCCGGTCAAGGAGAGACTGAGGATGGCGCTTCAAAAGCTGAAGAGAAGAAAAATGAGAATGAAGAGGAGAACAAAGACTCTGAGAAAAGCACAGACACTGTTTCTGCTACTGACTCTGCGAATGGATCTGTCAGTGCTGCTACTGCGGCGACTACCGCCACTGCCACCACTACCACCACCACCAACACTGGATTGCCCACAAACCCTCTGGCCTTCAATCCTTTCCTGCTGTCTACCATGGCTCCTGGCCTCTTCTATCCATCTATGTTTCTACCTCCAGGACTGGGAGGATTGACTCTGCCCGGTTTCCCAGCACTAGCAGGACTTCAGAATGCAGTGGGCTCCAATGAAGAGAAGGCTACTGACAAAACTGAAGGAGCTGCCTTTAAAGATGAAGAAAATCTCGAAGGCAGTGATGCAGAGGAGAGCCTTGATAAAACTGCAGATTCCTCCGTTTTAGAAGATGAAATAGCACAGGGTGAAGAATTAGACTCACTTGATGGGGGGGAAGAAATAGAAAACAATGAAAATGATGAATAACCAGTACCAGTTACAGTTAAAGTGTTTTAAACTTTTGACAAGTGGTAGTCCTACTGTTTACACTCACAGTTAATGTCCATACTTAGTTTTTATAAGCTGTTCTGTAACATAGTGTAGCAAAAAAAAAAGTTCAAGTCATGTTATACAGATGTGTCAAAAGGTATCTTGGTCATTAAGTATTGTGCAGTGCATTATTTATTATCCCTAGGAGAGATGAAATTTGAGAGGTGATCATGTCTTTTTAAGGAAATTGACATAATGCTCTGCTTTTTTTTTTCTTTTGGTACCATTGGTATTATGAATTAAGCAGCAATTTGTAATCAAGTGGCACTAATAGAAGGAAGTGCTGCTTAAAGGAAGGATGAAGTTATATATTTAATTTTTAAAATTTTTTTTTTTCCTGTTTTTTTTTTTTTGTTTATTTTTTTTTTGTTTTGCTGTGAAGGTCAAGATGAAATTTACCATACATATCGTACTCGCGCTTCATTTTGACTGTATGGGAGTTCACCCGCTCACATGCGCGCACACACCCACACACACACTCTCTCTCTGACAATCTTCATGATAGTGTGAATGTCTCTGTCTTGAGACGCAGCAATAATAAGGCAGCTGTTGAATGTGAAGAGTACCTTTTGGAAATTAACCCGCGGAGAAGGTTCTTACAGGATAAAGCTACAGTTTAATCGTCTCGTGATCTTGTAATGCACTGGTATAAACAAAAAGAAAAAAATCAGGTACCTTTTTTAAATTAAAGGACTTTGTTACTTTAGCCACAAAGCTAAACAGCATTACCTCAACTCTAAACTAGCCTTGAAGTTTACAGACATGACTTTGTAAATGTATTGTTTTTCTTTGTTGTGATGTCTTTTTATTTTTTTTTCTTTGGAAACTGCTATCATGTAAGATAAGATGTAAATTGCTGCCAACTGTAGTAATGATGCTTTTAATAAAAGTGACCCATGATATGCAGAGATGTAATTATAGAATGTAGTGTTTAGGGACATCAAAACTGGTGTTCACTTTCTGTATTTGTATTTGTGGCTTTTTTATAGCGTTTTCCTGCTATATTCTTTATAGATTAGTGGCTGTAAATGCTGAACTGATCGTCTTCAGGGGACTAGGCAGGAAGAGAAACCTTGAATTGCCTTCATATTTTCCACTCTAAGTAACTCTACAGAAATGCACGCTAAAATCCCTACTTTACTCCTTCAAAGGGGCATGAGAGACTGAGAATACTTTAAATGTGTTCAGCATGTGATAATGTGGTACACTAAAGAACAAAAGGGCAAAAGAAAAATGAGGCTTTAATAGGCACAATATCTAGGTCATTTATCCTTGGTTAATGGGTAGAAAAACACAATGCTGTAGTGACAGCAAGGGATACAAAGGCTCTGTGGTATCCTGTAGACCAGAGCTTGTGATGCCAGAAACCACTGTGTCAAACAACCTACATGAAACTAAAACTGACCCACTTTTTATAAAAACCAGTGTCTCTTCTGGAGAGCTACCGATTTGTACCCTTTTGTGACCTTTTGATATTCGAGATAATGTACCATTTGAGAACTTCTGTTTTCACGGTGTTGTCACCTTGACACACACATATACAACCAGCTCCAGAGTGAGGATAAAAGGTTAGATTTTCAGTGGAGTACATGAAAAATTAGCTATTTCAGTAGCCAGCTGTGGGTGGACCCCTGTCTTTAGGACTAATATTATCTGTGCTTTTGGAGAGCTGCAAACCTCACTCTCATATACGCTGTGAATTTGCACGAGAGCTCAAATGGGCAAGTATTGCAAGGCCGAAATTTGATCCCGAGGGGGATATATGAAAAGGGGTGAACTTGGCTTGAAAAGAATATTTCATGGACAATAAAAGTAGATGAGAAATGAAGGCTTAGGAAGTGAATTTTGTGTGAATGAATCACAGGCACACACTGTTGAAGTGAATAGATGTCAGGATGTCTTGTACTGCCACTTAAATAGATCATAGGGAGTTAATGAAGGTCAGGAAGGATTCCCCCCGCCATGGACATCACTGAATGGTTGATGAGGTGTGTTATCCCTGCCTCTTTCTAAAACATCACACGTAGACCATGGCAAAAAGTGAGAGGCTGAAAGCCAATGCACATTAACTTGGGCAGGTGTGTTACATACTCATTTGAGCTGTTTTTTAAGTTGTTATTAAATGCCTTGTCTTATTTTTTTTTCTACTTATAGAATTCCCACTGTAAGAGTTGGTAGGTGCTTCCCATTGTGTGTATTCCACACATGGTACCAAATAGCCTTTTTTTTTTTCAGTTCAGTTTTATAATTTCCAGAAAGGATTTACACAGACTAATGATATCCCTAGGGAGAACCCTTTTTAATTGGCAAGACTAAAAATTATATTGTTAAATGCCATACTAAGTCTCTTTCTCCTCTGTCAAAATGGGGAAGTTCTGGTAACTTCTATTTTTGCCTATAGGTTTTTGACATGGAAACATCCAAGTGATGACATAGGGTGTCCAAGTGACAAATCAATGAATCTTACCCCTAGTACAAGTATCTTCTGTGATGGTATTACTCATCTGCCTTTCTTACTCAAAAAAAATAAGGCAAAACCAGAGAACTGTTGTAACAGAACAAATGCCGTGGGAATGGGAGAGCCTCCATGCTCTGTGCTTTCCAAACAGCCTTGCTTCCTAGAAGCCAAACAGACCCCTCACCTGTTGAAAAGGTGGTGACATTTGATTTTTGGAAGGGATATGGGCCCCTGGTATGAAAAATGAAGTGGGGGGATTGCCATCTAATGTCCGAGAAATGTATTACATGAAAATATGAAGGTTTTT
Source organism: Daphoenositta chrysoptera (assembly GCA_013397915.1). NCBI lineage: Eukaryota > Metazoa > Chordata > Aves > Passeriformes > Daphoenositta > Daphoenositta chrysoptera. Next base: position 1,395,254 of record VZRO01007465.1, on the reverse strand, counting down.
CTTTGATTTGACAGAGTTTTTACATGTTAATTATTGCAAAGATTCTTACGGAGTTTTAAAAGTGTGTCTAAATGAATAAAAGCTTACGTGAGTAAGATGCATAGATCAGAAACTATTCTGCACTTGATTCACATTTGGAGCACCCTTTCTGTCTCTCATGATGAGGACCCTTTCATTTGCCACCAACCATTTTTTGCTGGACCTTCTAATGGCCATAGAAATGTTAATGGGGTTATCAAGGAATATAAATTACTTTCTGTGTTGCTTTGAAAAAGAAAGTACCTGTGTCAAAGTACAGCAGTGGTCTGCATGCTAACACAGCCTGTTCTGTGTGCATGGTGTGCAATCCTGCCAAGGGAAAGAAGTGAACAAAACAAATCTGCTCCGGGTACTACAGGCACATTTTTTAATAAGGGGACTGTAAAGGAGAACCAGTTCAAGTGTGAGTCTTGAAAGCTGTTGCTGATGAAATAGTGGACAAATTCCTAAACTAGTCACAGGTTTTTTAGTCAGCTTCTGTCTCTTGTTTCATATTGATGTCAAATATCAAAGTGTATTGCTTATTGGAATTGCACACTTCTATTGAGGACCTTTGCCATTGAGCACCTCCTCATTTGAGAAGGGCTTAAGATTGAGGGGAGGGATGGGTGTTCAATTATATTTTTAGCATTAAGCTTCCCATTGACTTTTGTACTGTGAACTAAACTGCTTGGGACATTCAAGAATTACATTGCTTCTGCACCACATGTTTCAGCTCCCTCTGAACCCTTAACGTCAGGGCTGGGGTCTCTGACGGGGAAGTGTCAGGATATGTGAGGGCTCTCAGTCCTGCTGCCTCCACACTGTTCTCTGGCCACCTGAAAGGTGCCAGCCCATTAATGTTTCTGACTCCTCAGTAGGAAAGAGTGCTAGCTACAGCTTTTGCTTCCATGCAATGCAAATAACCTGTTGTACCCCTTTGGCTTCAAGTGGTGCCTTGGAGAGACCTGAGACAGCTTCTTACATGGACAGGTGATGTTTTAGGCATCTAGTCTAATCACCAGCTTAAGTCAGCTGTTCTGAGGAGAATGAGTGAAGGAAATTAAATTAATGATTGACAGTTGCTCTGATCAAAGTTTGATGGGACTTGGGAAAACCTCCTTTGGAATGCAAGGTGAATGTCCCAGCTCAGTCTGCATGCAGTTTTAGATAATAGATTTTATGCAAAAGAGCAAACATTTTGGAAGGAACTATAGTACAAAGTACATATTTTCTAAAAGGGGATAAATCCATGTCATGGGATGTTTTTGTTTTTCCAAGTTCTACGGATTGCTGACAGCACTGGTAAAACCATCACAACTCAATCATTTGAGCTATTTCTGTCGCAGCAGATCAGTGCAGGTAGTTTCCAATCTGTTACTTGTCCTCCCTCAGTCTTTGCTTAAGAAATTAGGATATTAGTGATAGCTGGAAGTCAGAGACTTCATTAAATCCTGGTAACTGTAGTTACATTAGAAACAAAAAACCCATCCCTCCATTTAGAAAGTTTGCTTGGAGTATGTTGATGCAAACAGTGTTAATTGGGGTCTCGCCACCGAAAGTCTTTTCTTCTTTTGGTTCCAGCTTTTTATACGTGGTCCTTATTAGCCTAAGGGGCAATATATAGACATTAACCATGGCTTCATCAATCTTCTGGGCTGTTGCACCCATGAACTGAGTGGCAGGCAATCTGTAAACCTTAAAATGTCCAGTGATGGTGCACAGCTCTGCGGGCAAAGAGCTGTCGACTCTGGTACCACGGCTTTTACAGCTCTCCTCTTCTTGGATGATGCATTGGCCTTCCAGTTCTCGGGAAGTGCCGGGAACCTGTGGGCTTTGCAGGCAAAGGAGTTGGGAGCAGCAGTGCCATCGGTCTCCTCCTCCCACAGGGTTTCTGCTATTGTTGGGCCTGGGGAAGGATTTGCATATCTGTGAGCGCAGAGCTGATGTTCCCTCCCTCCGCTCAGAGGCCCTGCAAGGAAACTCCATGATNTTTTTTTTTCCCGTCTTTTCCCCCCCCCCCTTCTAAGGGCTAGTAGAACATAAGAGACGGCCATTGTATTTCACTGCAGCGGCATTGTTCTGCACCAGACAAAGATGGCATATTTTTCTGAACCATAGTTTCTGCTCTTTCAGCCATGGCTGGCTACTGATGAGCAGCTGTGCAGACTCTGAATAGCCTAAGGCATTTCCTAAAACCATTAAAAAATATGAATTTTCCCCAAACATGTGCCAAACCCCTCCCAAAAATATGTGGCAGGAGGAGAGCAAAGCCATTGCTCTTTGTCCAGAATATATTTTCCTAAAATGAAACTTTCAAGGCATGCCTGCTTCCAGAGAAAGCATAGAAGTTCTCTCAAACATATCAGTTGATTCTGGAAGGACTTACTTAAGTCCTGTTTAAAAGAATATTTTATAAGAAAAAAAAAAAGGTTTTTTAATATTTTCTTTAAGGATTTTTTGTGAAGGAAAGAGGTGAAAGTGAAGGGTTTAAACTAAGCTATATAATTTTGCTTTATGAGCCAGACAGGTGCTGGTAATAAATAGCTGAAGAAAATGTTAAAAATCAGTCCTGTTCCTCATCTGCCATGCATCTGACATTTCTGAAATATCATTTTGGGCTGTCACTGTAAGGACATGCTTTTTCTTCCCAGTCGTCTTCAAGTTCTTCTCAACCAGACTGGCCATCTTCTGCTGTCTCAGTCTGCAGCAGGCTTGCCATCTGCTATATGGCTAATCAATTCACAAAGGTGCTGCTGGGCAGTGCAGACTCCCTGTCCTCTGCCAATATTTTCTGGAAGTTGTCAAACATAGCTGAATTTGTTCTCAGCTGTCACAATCATCGCATTGATTCCAGCTTGTAGCACTCCAGTGACCAGTGGGGTATGTGCTTTGTTTTGCAAGCAGCGTTTGCTCTTTTGTGCCTGTTTGATTAGGCTGGAGCTATTGCTGGAGTCTCTCAGCGTCTCTTTTACCTCTCTGCAGGTAAAAGGTGCCCTCTGACTGTTTTACCTTGCCCGCTCCCAAGTTTGAAAGGTGAACCCGTGGGCGAATCAGCAGACCAGGACTCCAGATTCAATTTCTAATTCTGTCTGCTCCCCTGAGGCGGTTGCTTTAATTGCGGTTTCCAATCTTCCGAATGGAGAATGACACTTGCCTTCTTCACAGAGATGTTGTGAGGCTAATGTTAGCAACAATCATGCAGCACTCAAACCACCCTGATTAGGACTGCCTGGGTAGAACTCCAGCTCATCCTTGAACATGACAATCTTCATTACATCTCGGACTGTCGTAGTACGGCCCCCCTCAATCAACGGCTGCCACTGTATGATGGCAAACCTGCTACCCCGCTGTGAGGCACCAAATCTGCCACCTTCTCTCCTCTGCCTCCCACTTCCATGGAAAACTGCCTGACAAGCTTTGGGTCTCGCTTCTCCTTGTCCTGTTGAGTTCCCACTGTCAAGGCAGGGCCACAGCTATTGCTTTCGCTGCACAACTTGCTACCTCTTGACCTTGGGGCCACTTTTTGTTCTGACTGCATAGTACATCACAGAAATGGGCACATAAATCAGTACACCGACTTCTTCAGGATGGTGGTTGTTCATGTTTCTTTAATATTCCTTGGGTCATCCCTGGATATGACGGTGGAGCCGCTTCCTCTGACTAATACAGTTAGCAAAGTTGCAAATTCAGACACTGGTTTTAAGTGGCAAGATTTGCATCATTACAGCTTCGTGTTCTCCTCAAAAGGCTTCTGGTGCACACATTGCTCTGCTGGTGGGGTATATATGAAATTAAGATGGCAGATTGCTGAAGCTTTAGTATACTCTAAGATAACAGCTTCTCTTCCTCCCTGAGCATGCAGGTGTGCTGAAAAGCCCTCCCTTGGTGCTTTCTTGGCTTTGCTTACAGCTGCCTCAGTAATGGAGCTTGTGGATACATCAGGGACAGGCAGAGAGAAGATAATATTCTGGATTTTCCATCCTTGTCCGCTTTCTGTCAGATAGCAAGAAGTGGTTAGATGATGCTTCCAGTGTCCACTGGTCTTTTAGCAGAAGCTGGTAGTTTTTAAAAGGCCTAAAGTCTAGCTTTCCAAGTACCAGTTTCTACCAAGGAGCACCTGTTATTGGCTCTATACAACTGCACTGAAAAGGAGCATTCAGGAAAAGAAAAAGGCATCTGCTGGCTTTAACACTCAGTGTTTGAATTGAGCAAGCTTTTCATTGCCCTATTAGTTTCCCTCGCCATGTGAAGAACTGCCATAATTTCTTGCCTACTGTATACTTATATTTAATCCAAAGGAAAACAGCAATTTTCTAGAAACCATGAGAGGCAAGCTCCAAAATATCTTTCAGCCTGTTTTCAGTACGTGCTGCTAAATACCTCATGTTTGTCAGCTCTTCTTGGCACCCTTTCTATGTAACAGCCTCTAATGATTTTGGATCGGCTTCTCTGCTGCTGATGGCGAGTAGGGATCACGCCATGCGGCAACAGCGCTCCAATGTGTGCAGCATTTCACCACAACCATTTCAGAGGTGGCTGCTTTTAACCTGGACTTGGAATGGGATTTGCAAAACTCCTTCTATCAGTGGATTTCACTGTTTACAAGTTAAAGGATGAGTGGGCTTCCTTGCACACCATTTAATGAAGTCCTCCTAAAGCAGTTGCAAGTTCGCGTGCCAAGAGAATCTTAACTAAATTGGAACAAATTATGCTTCTCTGCCATGTGCTTCACTTATTCCTCATGGAGAGGTGGCTTTCTAGATCTCTTCTTAGGCCTCATGCCTCTGGTGACCCAAGCAACATTTGCGTGCAGTGGTATCAGGTTTTCTTGCTGAGCCTTTACTGTTTGCACTACAGAAATAATCTGCAAGCAATTGTGGAGCTGGTTTTTATGCTTGTCTTCACTCTTTCTGAGAGGTAAGGGAGAATATGCTGTGAGCAGGCAAATTAAATCTGCACAGATCTCTTTGATGACCAATGTGCAATAAGGTTGCACGCAAATGTCTGTGTGTCTGCTGCTTGCAGCAAACAAAAATTGTCACAGGCAAAATCAGAACAAGGGTTTCAGGGAGGAACATAGAGATTTCTGTGGGAATACTGTGGTTTCCCTGCCAGGTTCAAGGTGGCAGTGATGCCCCTGGCGTGCTAGGTGAAGACTGAAGGGGTCTGTGGCTGATGTAGAACAGGAGTCCTTGGTGGAACTCTGCAGGTATTGGTGAACTTTGTTAATGGATGCTACAGCAAGGGCAGGGAGAGCTTCCCTCATTGACACTGTTACCTTGGGGAAAATGCATGGGAAGGGCCGGCACAAAGTGGCTCTCCCACCGTCCCATCCTAGGCAGGGTTTCTGACAGAGCAGCTGCAGGAGGGAGGGGAGCCAGAGGAGACAAAATCCTCTCATAACCTCGTGGAAAAGAACGGTTTCGTCTGCAAGATGATAAATTGATGGCATGAATCAGTAGCAAAATGCAGGGCCTCTCTCTCCTGATTCCCGTCACCTGCCAACAAGCACTCAAGTTCAGACAGGAACAGTTAGAGCCTCTCTGTAAAATGTGTGTAGGATGGGAACATGTGGCACAGGCTTCTCGGTGCTCGCTAGCTGGGTGCTGGGTAGCTTTAAATCGCTGAGCACATTTTTAGCTGACACAGGCTGTGTTTATGCACGTGGCCCTTGGGAGGATGGAAAAGGTGAGGGTGCCGTCCCAAAAACCAAAATGTCACCAGATGACCTGCTACCTCGGGACTACCTGCCCATGTTCCTTGAGGTCCTGGCCATCAGATTTAGTGGCTTTTAGAAGTTTCTTTTCAGGTTCTGGGTTTACATCCTGATTTATGTTATGTTTATTCCCTTTGATTCCATTACTGACTTAGAATTGTACAATTCACGTGCTTGCTGGCACCAAACCTCAGGTGAATCTTCCACTACCGTCCCCACAGCTAGAATGCCAACGGCAGATACTGAAATCCCAGTAGCAATGGATGTATTGCAGGGAAAAAATCTGTAATCCTCTCAATATTTTTGCAGGTTTGAGTCCTAACCCTCATAGAAATAAAGGCATAAAACTAAAAATGAAAATGTCATCCTGAAGTACAGGCAAACTGACCACTCTGAATTTGTTTAGGAATTACATTCAAATTTTAGAAATCAGCCAAGCTCCATACAAGTAATTCAAGAAGATATAAATGGCTACATTATAATGAGCAGACACCTATTTTAAGTATGATCTATGTTTTAAAGAAAATTCATTACAATAAGTCTTACAATACCAAGCTCTTCAATGAATTTTTCATGTCTGCATAGCAAGATATATATAAAATGATCGTAATCATACACCTTTGGGGCAATGCTGAGCACCAGCTGTTTCACTGATGATTTATAGGTTGCCATGTTCAAGGTTAATAATCAGGAGAAACAGGTTATAGTATGCAATGTATTTATGTCAGGTTAGAAGTTCAGTAGTGAGGATATGATGTTAGGATGATATGTGCAGTTTTAATTAGCTACATGCCAATTTTCTGGAAAATCAAATGCAGCCACTTTCCAAAGGTAAAATCCTGTGAAAAGTTACCAAGTCTGATTTTTATTTTCAACTGAGCATGGCAGTCACAAAACATCATCCTGTGCAGCAGTTCCAACCACTGGCAGGGGCACTGCTGGTGGCCGTGGTTATTTCCTCCCCGGATCCAGCTACATCCACGAGTCCTTCTGCAAGAGAGCCCTTGTAACTGTGATTGAAAGGATCTGCTCTTCTATGCAAGATGGTTTTTGTTGTTTAAAGGCTTCAAGTCACCATTTGATGCCACGGGACTTTTGAAAGTTGCTGAGTAGTTACCCCTTGGTTTATCAAGGGAACTGGAACTGGAACTTTCTGACACAAGGTGCAAGCTCTTCTGCTGAGGCCTGGGGAGCTGTAGTCCCTGAGCAGGGCCTCAGAGAATTGTCATTGCAGTGCACTGCTTTGCAAAAACCTTTGCTTCTTCTGTTCCGCTTTCCTGAGCTACCTTGGAGCTGGAGGCTCATCCCCGGGAAGTCAGCAGCTTTCTCCACACACTGCTGGGATTATTTTCACAACAGGTAACTCCAAATAAGATGAAGAATGGGGCTAATTCATTTCAGAGAGATGTCTTTAAATCTTACCAGACGCACTGATAGCAGACTGCTCTTTGGAGGAAAACAGTTGAGCCATCCCATCTTTGCATTTTCAGCTGTGTTAACGCGCCCGACTGAGCGTGATGGGAGGTGTGCTGGTGCCAGGGTCAGGTCAAGCTTCGTGCCCACAAGTTGCTGTGTCCACTCTTCCTCCAGGACTGATTAGTGGGATTTGAGTCTTGGACCACTGTGAGCCTTCGCTAAGGATTTCCTTGGTGCTGAATGTTACGTGCAGCAACACCCCTCACCCACAGACCCCAGCTGCACGCTTTTTCTGTTTGGTGTCAGCATCCAAGGTCTGTCTCTGCTCCCCGCTGTGCATTAATGTATGCTAAACAACCTGTTGAACTTATAATAACAAATGCAGCCCAGCCTCTAAACAAATGGCAAGAGGCACCCTGGCATAATAAAATCACCAGAGAGAGGGCAAGGAATAGGACACAGATGAGATTTCATTCTCATAAATTGCCTCTCTATTACACTTGGAGTATATTCACAATAGGGAACTCCAAATAAGATGAGAAAAGGGGCTAATTCATTTCACAAGGATGGCTTTAAATCTCAGCCTATATCCATGCTAGAAAATTAATTATGGCTATGATGAATGAAAGGAGAAGTTATATCAGTAATGAACATCACCGTATCACGCTTCCTTAGCCCAATAAAATTTTCTTTAACTAAGCAGTGGCATTCATAAATGTCAGCAAAGCAAAACATGAAGATTATAGGATATGTTGACCTGGGTGCAGGCAGTGGTGCCTATGGTTACAGGAAAAGCTGTTTGAGCCCTTACATGTTTGTGTGTAACTTTAAAAGGCCAGGCTCTCTTAGGCATTTCACAGAACGACTGACCAGGAAGAAAAAGCCAACAAAAATGGGTGATATAAACATTTTATTGAGAGTTGTGGGAGATGGTGGAGGGAGCTGGAATCCCAGGGTGAAAATTTGGCCATATTGAAGGTAGTAGTAAAACTAATCCTGACTATGGATTCTGGTCTTACAGCATCCAGGTCCTAAACAAAATAACCTAAACTGTCCTATTAAGTTATTAGGCTGTATACCTGGAGTTGTAATTGCAGGGCTTGGGCTCAACCATTTTGTTTCACTACTAAGTCAAAGTATATTGGCCTCTCATTGGCCTGGTAGAGGCTTTTGGAGGTTTAACCAATTCAGTGTCCAAAAAGAGGGCCAACCACACTTCATGCTCTTCTGTTCATATTCACTTAACCTGTTCATAAAGACCTTGAGAGACAGAGATCCCTCAAACCATGCTGTGCTTCACTTGCATTTTACCTTACTCTCCTTGCTGTAGTTTTTGCTGTTTGTGTTGCTCCTGTTTTCTGCGAACATGGAGAACCAACAATCCCTTTTCCCTGGCAACAGCATTTTCTAGCTTGGAAGACAGTTGTGTTTCCCCTCAGTTTTTTGTCTTCAGAATGATCCACAGTTGGCCCAGTCTCTCTCTAAAGGTTGTCCCTTCCAGACTGCTCCCTTAGTCAGTCTCAAGGCAGGTCCTAGCACTGGCCACCCTGTTTGGGCTAGGACAGTTCATGTAGCCAGCTGAGGCTTCGGTTCTTCCCATTCACACCTCCCGATAACCAGCTCTCCTCTTTTGCCATGGTGTCCTGTTGTTTTGTGTTCAGCTTGTGATACTGTTTCCCAGAATGTCCTCTCAGTGATCCCCTGGCTGGTCACCCCACCATGGTTATTTCTGCCTGATTCCAGTCCTGTTCTGCTTCTCACCAGACTGCATCGGTGCCTCTCCACTGCATTATTTCAAATGAAGACCTTTTTCCAACATGAACATTGCTGTTCAAAATATTTTAAGCATCTCCATGAAGGCGTGATCTTCTGTTCCCTGCTGAATGCTGTTTGTACCACGTCCTGGGAGAGACCTCGAAGAATCTGCTTTTAACTATCAACTAAATCCTTGCATACAGTTTCCAATTTGATTTTCAGTCATGTTGCAGGAGTTCGAGTTAGAGCATGCTTCCCCAGTTTGCTTAGGAAGATATTTGGAAGACTCTTTCAAAAGCCTTGCTAACCTCAAGTATATCCACAAAGCCTATTACTTTACCACACAAGGAAATTAATTTGATTTGATGCAATATGTTCTTAACAAACCCGTCTTGGCTGAATCTCATCTCCTTGTTCTCATCTGTGTGCCTACAAATAGTTTTTTTATTTTCCTGGGAAATGAAATTAAGCTGACAGTGGTTTATAATCCCCAGCCCTCCCTCCTCCTCACCCTTCCCCCCTGCCCCATGCATCCTCTTCCTTTCTCCAGCCACACTGCAGCCTCTGTGTGTGTTGCTGCTGTGGCTGGCTTGGGCCTTTTGCTGAAATTTCCGTCCGTGCTCTCCTGACGTCTTTTTTTGTTGTTGTTGTTGGGGGTTTTTTTGTTTGGTTTGGGTTTTTTTTTTTTATTCCTCTGGTGCGGTAACCCTCCCTCCCCATCCAAACCCCTCGCTCCCGCGCTCCCACAGGGGACGGAAAGCTGCTGTTTTCCCTCACATGTCATGACATTTGACCACTTCACCCTCAGCCAAACAGCGAGCGGCTTGCTGCTTAATTTCAGGATCCAAAATACAATTGCTTTTTAAACTCCCTATGGACTCTTTCCAGGCTACTGCACAAATTAAGCCTGTCTCTACTCCTTTCCCCACCACTTCCTTTCCTTGCAGAACAGAAGCCTCTTCCTTCTTTTTAAACTTTTATATAGTGCCATAAATTTATGCGGAGATTTACAGACACTGGATAAGACCCCCTGGCTGCCCAGAGGACTTCGGCTGCTTGGCTGCAGTGAGAGGGTCCCCTCCACAGGGCTCTGCCCTCCCTCTTCCAGTGGCAGTGTGGACGCCAAACGGGAGCAAAGCATCTCTCTCTTGCCAAGGTCTCTTCGGCAAATGGTGCTGCCCCATCAGAGATGGCTACAGCTTCCTGCTTCTCTACGGGGGTCTGAGATGCAGAGGGATCTGTGTGTCTCCTGCGCGGCTCTGTGGTCCCCTGGTTTGCACCCAAAGCGGAGCGGGAGCTGCAGTTTCGTTTCCTTTACATGCTAATGAGCTCAGCTGCTCTGGCAGCAGCCAAGCCGGGCGGGGGGGCTCAGCCGCGGGCTGCGTGCGGCCCCAAAAACTGGCAACAGCATCTCCGAAAGGACAGAGAGAAGCCCCGGGATGGAAACCAGCCCTTGCCTGCTCAGTATCCCGGAGCTGTAACCCACCTCGGAGGCAGCAAGGGCGATGCGGCTCTACAAGAGTGGTTCCCTGGGCTGAGGGCATCCAGCGTCCTTTCCCCTCTGCCGGCCGGAGAGGTTTCACGGAGCGTGGCCCTGGGAACCACTGCCACCGTGTTGAAGGGCCAAGGGCAGCTCCAAGCTCAGCCCCCGGCCGTGCAGATGAGCTCGGTTCCCATATATGTTTTGTTTGGAAGTCTACATCAACCATTTTACCTTTGATTCTAACTACACCTGCTAACCAAGTCGAGCTTCACGTGGTTTTGTCCCTTATGCCCGCAGCCATTTCTCTGCCGCCTTGCTCAGCATCCAGAAATGCTGGTTTCTGCAATGGAAATAAAACTGTGAAGACTCTCTGGTTAAGAAACCTCTGTCAATATTATTTGCTATTTGCTATAGCAAACCCCCCCACACAATTCGTAGTGAGTGACAATTAGCTGCCGATATACTCCTGCTTTGGTACTTAATGTTACCTCCTAAATGCTTATAGAAATATGGGCATTGAGTATGCACAATACTGTAGATTTCACCTTTTACACTGGTCTGGTTATCTCATCAAAACTAAAGTAGCTGGACTGCAAAACTTGTCTAGTGAGTTAATAAATCTTCAGAAGCAGAAGTCACAGGGGACCTCCACTGTTTTGACTTTTTAATCATTTTTGTCTTTGAATAAAATACTCTGCTTCTCCAGCGTACTATAAAACCATCTTTGTGTAGGTACTTTGTATGCTGTGCCATTCACAGCACCAGCTTAGCTGCACAACCGTCTTACTAGGTGTTACATGCTTATTAAAAACAAACCAACAAAAACAACACCACCAAACTGTGTGGGGACAGACCCCCCAAAACCCCGGGTGGGCACAGCCATGTTGTGGGGTGCAGTGGCCACAGGAGGTGCTGTACTTTTGCTGTGCGTGGGGCAGCTGCCCCAGCTACACTGTGTGAACCTGAACTTTGGTGTGAACCTGAACTTCTGCATTTCCTGCCTTTGTGTTGTTTTGTTTTGCTCCATTGTTGGCTGGCCCGGCCTCCCCCCTCCCCTCGCCAGCGGATGCACCCTGAATTCAGCGTCTTCCTATTCTCAGAATCCCTCCCTTATTTTCTCCTCTTCAGGCTGTGAACAAACTTTTGTGCCTTTTCCATGTTTTGCTTGATTTTCCCAGCAGCTGAGTCAGCATCTCGCTTTCCCTGCGAGGCAGCAGCCCTTTAAAGCCGCTGTTATCTCGCAAGCGTGCCATTTGCTGCAACCACCACCTAGAGCGGCTGAGATAAGTGAGGCAGTGGAGGGAGTAACCATCTCCTCACAGCCCATGAATGCTTCCAGTCAGGCTGGGAAATAATAGAAATATTTATTCTCTGGAAATCTTCCCGCAGCTGCTCTTGCTCCCTCTTTGTTTCACCCAGTGCTGCCTATCTCAGTGGCAAACTGAGATGGAGCTGGGAAAGGCCTGAGCCTGGTGCAAAGTCCAGCTTTTCTCCTCATTAGCAGGATTTTTAGTGAGCACTGGAGTGAGCAGAGACCATCTTTGCCCCCTGTCCTCCATGATAGCCTCAGCCTCCAGTACTGAAGGGGTCTGGCAAGAAATGAGGCAGTGGTACCAAAACCTCCTTGGCAAGTGTCCTGTGCAACCAGCCCGAGGTCTTTGGGGCAGTGGACCAGCCAATGCCAGCAGCTGGGTGCCGTGTTGGGACTGAGGGCAATCCTCACTTATCTTGGAAGGCCACTAAGCCCCAGTTGCCACCGTTTCCCCAGAAGGATAGAATGGAGAAGAGGCCCTGGCACAGGCACTGTTGAGAGGTTTCATGGTAAAGCAGACAGCACTGGCATGCCACCCAGGACAGGTTTGGCCAGGCTGGCAGAGCCAAGAGCCAGTGGAAGGAACAGTGAGGGCCAGGCTGCTGTGTCTACCCCGAGGTGTAGGTGCCCACGCAGAAAGGGGATGAGATCCGGGGGACACACGCAGACATTCGGTACTCAGAGACCTTTCAGCATCCCTTTTAACTTCTCTGGGTGTAACCCTCAGGGTAGAAACTGAAATTGCAGCTTAGCTGGAAAAGTCACACAGCACGTGTTATAAACACCCACTAGAGCTGTGAGCTCTTAGCAAGGAATATCCTTCCTTGGTATCCCTAATGAGCAAATGCTCAGGCTAAATGGAAAACCAGTTTAATCTGCTCTTCTCTCTGCAAATAACCTCTCATGAAGCCATTTCCTGCAACGGGGAGGCAACTGCTTTCTGGTGAAAGCTCCTGTTCTGGGAGGTACATGGTTACAGGGGAATCTGCCATTTTTCTATCTGACCAGCAACTTTTACATCAGCTGTTTGTGATTAACCTTTTTCTTCTTTCTCTCTTTGCAAACCAGCTGAAGATCGAAGATCAAAGGCTCAAAGCTGGAGCGCCAGGTTTATCTCAATACACTGTGACTGAGCCGTGGTTTTTGACAGGCTGGAAGTGGCTGTATGGGGTCTGGGCAACAGTGGCTCCCTGTTCTGGTTTTGTACCTCTTTCTGTAAGGGATAACTGGGGAGCAGTCAGGAGTGTGCTGAGAGGCCAGATACTATGGCTTGCTAATGATGTTTCCGGGGGTTTAACTGGATGCTCTGTATATTTCAGCCATAGCAGACTACAAGTGCTATCAGAGAAGAGTCTCGTGCTGATGTCTTTGTATAAATACATGTTTATAGTTGTACTGAAAATTGCAGGGAGTTACTATAAGATAGAGCTGTACTTCCTGTGGTCTGTGTCAACTGAAGGATGGCCAAATTCAGCCCCATGACTTTTGCTGCTGCCTACGTGCCTGCTTGTGTCCTGCTCTGCTCTAGTCCATGCTGTGTCCCACTGCAGCACGGTCCCCAGTGTGCATTTTTTTGGGTTCATTCCTGCCCTGCAGGCTGCTGGAAGAGACGGCCTGAGCTGTGCACAGCCTCCACGGGGCTCTGAGCTCCCCGTGGAGGCTGTGCAGGGCCTGTGAAAAGCCATCTGTGCCTCGGGACCCCTTCGTCCATCTCATCCAGACGCTTTTGCCCAGTGTATCAGGTGGAAGTGGCTGGATCTTGACCAATTTTTAATTACCAGCGCACTGATTGAAACGGTGGCAGCGCCGGCTACCTGGAGTCAGTAGGAATTGACTCCTGTCATGTGGTGGGTATAATCTGCTCTCACTGTGACCCTGCTGTGGGACCGATGCCAGGAGACCAAGAGCAGAAACCGGATTTTCAGAGGCAGCGAAAGCCCCCAGATTCTGCTGGAGGAGCAGAGAGCAATGAATCCTCTGTGACACTGTGAATATCAGGCCACAGTCCCTGGCCAGCCCTTCTGTGTGTGGGACTGCTATGAGATAGCATTGTGGCATGCCATACTGTGTTCTCAAATAAAGAGAGGAAGGAAAAGGATTTTAAGTAAACAAGAACAGAGCAGTTCACAGAGCTGACCGCCACTGCCAGGCAGCCTTGTCAATAACTTGCATACTTGCCTCAGACTGCAGATTATTTCAATGTCAGCACAGATGCCATTTCTGGAAACTCCCTGCAGACCAAGGACATCAGAGGAGCCATTTTATTGTACTTGATGGGTGAGTGCAGGAGGCAGAGGTTAATAAGACTGGTATTATGCACAGAGTATGCAGAATAAACGAGGCATCGTGAAAAGTTTGTGTGAAAAACGTTTCATTTTCTCCATGCATGCTGAAGAAAAAAACCCCCATCGTTTCCTCCAATTCCTGTTTTTAAATGCACATTTGTGACTTTTGCAGCGCCGTAAGGCTCTCCTGAGCATAAGACTTCTCACCTAATATGCACATACTTAACCGCCTCTGAAACTCATTTATCTACACCAGCTACTTCCAGACTCCCTGGCATAAAACAGTTTTGCACCAAAGCTGTGTTTGTATTCTCATATGTGACAACACCACATGAGGTGTTTTGGTGTTATTTTGTAAAGTCTCTCTTTTCCTACGCATGAGCCACATTTGTCTGTGGGTGTAAGGAAGCCTTCCCACCCCCTCTGGCTTTAGAGACAGATCTGAGAAAAGCAATAGTTGCATTTTGGAATACTGTGGAAGTTTAGAAAAAGACAGTACTTTTCTATGTACTCTAAAAAATACTCGGGAGCACAGAGAAGTTTGGGATCACATGTTCAGATACTCTCGCCAGAAGCCACAGTGAGTTTTGTGGCTGTGGAAGCTTTCCAAAGCCCCCCGCGTGCCCCACCCAGGTGGCGTGCTGCTTTCAGGGCTCCCGGTGAGTGCCGTGACACCCACATGCCCAAACCCTGGGAGGCACACTCGTTGTTGAACACGCCAGCGGGCTGCCAGCACCGCCCCTCTTTGTAAAGGTGACCTTTACGTCATGGGGAAACCTCCCTGCACATCAGGCTGTGAAGGAGGCACATCTGTTGTTCCTAAATAATTCTTGAGCGAGTCTTCCTAGACCTTTCAGGGAGCATTGCAGGCAGAAGGAGAAGAAAAAGGTTTGCTCTTGCTAACCTTGGAGTCTTTGCAACACTGCAAAGGCAAAGCTCAGGGAGATGCTGGGAAGGGAGGGGTCTCAGGTCATTCATCATCACATAGTTCTGGAGGGCTGAACAGGGATCCCAGCACAACAAAGGTGGAGGTGCAAGCCCCTCGGGATGGGATGGGATGGGATGGGATGGGAGGGCCTGACAGTCAGGTAGGTGGCTGACTGAGGTCAGCTGTCTGAGCAGGAAGCACCAGTTTGTCTGTGCTGGGAGAGAAGGGAAGAGGGTGCCAGGACGTCCCAGATCTAACAACTCCTGGCCGCACTCACAGCAGCCACGAGTGCTTACAAAGACAAAATACTGACGCCTTGGCTGGCTGAATGCTCAGAAATCAGCGAATGCTGAGAAAGCAAAGGGGCTTCAGCTATTCTGAAGACAACAAATCCAGACAAAAGATGCAGCAAAGCCGACTGTAACAGCATATGCCACAAAAAGTTAGCTGCTCGTCCTTTGTAGGCAGGATGGGCTGCAGCTGCAAGGCAGGGGGAGCGAGGGGGGCTGAGCAGGAGCGCAGCTGCTCCCGTCACGTGGGGAGAGCCCACCCGGCACCTCCTGCGGAAGGCTCAGGGAAGAGGAGGGAGGGGCTGGCCCCAGGATCTGCGATACTGCTGCTGACGGGAAGCAGATACGTTGGATGAGGGACAGCGAGCACCAGGCTGCCCATCAAGGTGTTCCTGTGCAAATTGCCACCCAAGTGAAAAATACTGGGAGCCTTGAGGGTGATGAAGTTGATGCCGACTGTATGGAGATGCAGAAAGACCCTTGTGCTGTCCTCCAGGAATCCTGAAGTGGCTTTTGTTCATTTGGAAAACGCAACACTTTATTAAGGCTGTTGATTTACCACCAGTTGAGCTGGAAGAATAATGGATGGATAAACTGTTTTTTTTTTTTTTAAACCCCAGATGCTTAATAAACTTATTCCCAAACAGACAAGCACATATATTAAAAATTAAAATGGGATGTTTGGGAACCAGCAAGTGAATCTGGATGGAGAATCCTTTGTATTATATCCTTGAAGATACTTTGCAGATTTTACAGATTATCCATCAGGGTTCAACATGCAGCAGTGCTACAGGACAGGAGTGATATACTTGAAGAATTTAAGCACATAAAGTTAATGATGTGAGAACAGGTGTTCACTGCTGTAGTTGATGGGGAGGAGTTTGCTATGGCATCTATATAAGGACAATATGAGCAGTGAGAGATTAAAATGCATATGGGTAGCAACAAAGAGACAGAATACCAAATAGCAGAGATGCCATGTGTGAGCCATGGGGTGATTCTGAAAAGGGTTAAAAAAGATGCTACTGCAAAGGTTAAAGCTGTAACTCAAATGCAGATTAAAAACAAAAATAGATTAAAATCAAGCAATGGATGCTGTCGCGTGCCTGGATGCTCATATATTACCTGCATGATGGAAAACGGCTACAGCACAAAGCAGACAGAGTCGAGGTGATGGCACGGCAGCTCTGGCACCATTCAGCCAAAACACTTGTGACCACAATGGTCCCCTTGCTGGGAGTGACCCCCCTGACCTATCAGTGGGTATTGCTGAGAGCATCCTAGCACCAAATGGTGGCTTCTTAGCATGGGGATTGCGATTAATAGTGGATTTGAGCACTCAAGTTAATGCAATTTCCATTACTAGACCTTTTTATCGTTCCCTGTAACTTTCTCAAATTAATTCTAGGTTTTCTTGCTCAAGCTTTCCTCATGAGTGACTTGTTGTTTGAAGGGGTGGGGGAGGGAAAAAGGCAGGAATGCAACCAGAAATCCAGTCTCCTTTTTGGTTCTTACAGTGGGGTTTAACCAAATGCAACCATTTGACCTGAATATTTCAAATAAAACCAAATAGATTTTGTTCAGCCATAGCACAACCTCATAAATCTCTGTGGAACAGTCCAAATTCCAAGAAAATGGAAATAATTCTTTCTGTATAGACATGGCAATACCAGATTAATGCGCTGGGGAGTAGCTACCATACAACTGTGAACATATTCAGATCCTGAGAACCCTTCTAATTTTTTTTTCTCCCCATCTTTTTCTCCTGGGCTGCCTCTGAGCATCATTTCAAACTCCACTGAAATACATGGGCGTAAGCTCTACTGAAATGTCCAGGCCAAATGGACTGGAGGATACAAAACCTCTCAGTGGCACAGGAGAAAACACTTGCTGTGAATACAGACAAAGGAACTAAAGACAGGATAAGGACCTCAGGCTGCTGGAGTCCAATGTCCTTTTCTGTCACTGTTGGGTCTTAATAACTGGTGTTTATCACATGTTGCTTTGTCATATTATTAGTTGAATTTGCTAATAGGGAGGCTGATGTTTATAACCTGTCTTACCAGCACAGGACTGGGATGAGAATGTCAATATGAGTTTGCCTTAAAAAAATGGAAGTAAAAACAATGGGGAAAAGCATTGGGTGGAAAGAGAACTGATGCTGTTGAGAAGTTGAGATCAGAGACACAGGGAGAAGAGGATCTTGAACCTGCTGCCTAACAGGACAGCAGCATCTCAGGAAAGAGTGTTTCTCCTCAAGGAACACTACCTGGTTTTAATGTACCGGAGCCCACCTATAGCTCCAGCCTGTGCAGCCTGGTGTCAAACAAAGCCTGGAAGTACATATTGCCTGGAGCACAACAGGATGTGATGATAGGCTGAGAAATCCACAGAAAACACAAAAGATCAAGCCAAATCCTGCAACTTGCCGTTCATTTTAGCTGAGAGATTAAAATACCAGCAGAAAAGAAAGAGATGGAGCAGATGCAGCATCTCCATGGGGCTTCTTCTTGCAGCCGCTTTCCTGTCCCTGTCTTGTGCTTTCTCATCCTCTGGAGTGTCACGGCAGTCCCGGTTACTAAAAAGGCACACGGCAGCACAGCAGTGTGCCGGAGAGGGAGCCCGTGGGGGGCAGAGAAGGATGGATGCAGCCCGAGGCAATTCAGAGAGACACTTGTGTCTTCTTTGGAGGACATGGGACTGCCCCAGTTTGGGGCAAGGAGCCGTCTGCTCTTGGATGCAGAATCCGGTGCAAGATGACCTCCAGGCTCTTTCTGGAGAGGCAGAGGGGGATGTTCCATGTGGGCTGGGACACCCAAGTTGGATAGTGGGAGGAAGAAGAGGGAGAGGCTGGGTGGCCCTTCTCCCTCTCCTGGCCAGCACTGCACTCATCCCACTTCCATAGTGCCTGACCCATGATTTCATAGGGATACCTGGCTGCATCCTGATGAACTCAAGAGTTATTGTCACCATGTGGACAATTAACCTTCCCCTTCAATGACACCTCCTTTTGCTTTGGGGGAGAAAGCCAGGTGGGCTGGGACACCCATCTCTCTGTCTTATATAAAGGTAACAACAAAAAAAAAAAGGTTTCGTTGAACTGGAAAAAAAAAAGGCTCAGCAACACAGGAAATAAGTAACGATTCATTTCACTCCAAAGAAGAACATTTCAATTTGTTTTGCCTTTTAAAGTCCTAAAACATAAATAATTTCCAAAGTGAAACATACTTTTGAAACACAGAATTGAGTATTTTCATTCTGACAATTGTAGATACTTTCATTTGGAAACTCCAAATTAAATGCTGGTGAGTTTTGTTTTATTTGTCAAAGCTATTCCCCAAAAATATGATGAAATTTGCAAATAGCTCCAAGTGACTTTGAAACAAAGCTGTCCCACCATGAACCAAGAGCATAACTTTGGTCCTTCAGCATGCAGGAAGCTTTTATTTCCATTCATCACTCCCTAATGTGCATTAAAAATCGCACATAAGATATAATTATTGAGCTGTGTAATCCTTGCATAGTGGGAAAAAGAAGAATGATGAAGTGTATCTGCCAGGCTTAATTCACATCAGTCACTGGCTTCCTGGGCAAATTCCTTTCCCAGATGAAGTCAACAGCAAAACTCTCAGCAGCATCAAGAGTTTAAGGTGTTTGTTTTATTTTGTTATATTTTTCTTGTCCCCAAATGTCCTTTAAAAGCACCACTCTTTAACCTGAAAATTTGGATCCACTGTGAGAAGAAAAAAATCCCAAAATACCAACCAGAGCACTCTGAAGCTCCTCAGCTAGCAAATGTACTTTCAAGGCTGCAGGGCTGCATCCTGATGCTGCCGTGGTGAGGGGCTTTGAGTCCCCAGGTACCGGGTGCTGCGATGCCGAGCCACCGATGGCAGCGTGCCAGCTCCAGCACATGCATGTCACCCCCCACACACACGTGTGCACACTCACACACGTGTGCACACTCACACACGTGCACACCTACACGCCCCACATCTCCCAAAACACACACACACAACAAAGGAACCCCGTGTGCCCTCTCCAGCCTCCCCGCCTTGTGCTGTCCCCACCATGCAGCTCCCACGTGAAACTCCAATATATCCTAAAATAATTCTGCTACAGCTTTTTTGTTATTCCAGTTCAATTATTTGCTTGTTTGTCTATACAATGGCTATTCTCTTATAAATTATGCTTTTCTCTCTCACTCATTTCCCCTCTTTTTCCTTCTTTTTGGGGGGGGTGTATCAGTTGGAAGATGCTAATTAACCCTTTGCATAACAGGGTCCCTGGTGCGTACCATCAACCAGTGAAGGCGGGACTGTGAGGAGGAGGAGGAGGGGAGGGGAGCGAGGAAGATGACACAACAAACACGAGTCCGCAGCAGCCGGTTCCAGACACAACATCTGCAGAATGAGGCCATTTTTCTGTAACTCTAATCTCATAATTCATTGTTTGTGCGGTGTTGGTTACAGTAGCTGAAAGGGGGGATAACAGCAGGTCAATTTGGCAGAGAAGCGCATTTGAATCTTCAATGAGGGACTAGCCCACCTTCTGATAAGCGGCTGAACCATGGCCAGAAATAGAGAGAATAAGCAGGAAAGTGGCTTAAAAGGAGAGACAAGACCTCTTAAAATTAAATAAACCTGATAGAAAGACTTATTTATTTGAATCCGTGGGGGTGGCACACATTTGGCAAGCACCAGGGCAATGCGACAGCCTTTTCCTTGCCACTGCTGCTCTTTGGGCTTCCGTGAGAGCAGGCTGCTGGATCAGCTCCTGTGGCTGGGGACTTGCTGGCAGTACTGTGGCACTGTCTTATGCTGACGAGCCTTTTTTTTTTCTNNNNCTTTTTTTTTTTTTCTGCCAAAGGGAAAAAAAGAATAGGGTTTTTTTTCCCCCACTGCATATAAGGATGCCTGAGCCCAGTGCAGGCATTTGTGTGAGAGGTGTTGGTTAATGTTAGTGGCTGATTACTAAACTTCTTGTTTCGAACCACAAAACCCTAACATGTCAGCCTAAATTAGCTAACAGCAAGGGAGTGTCCTTCTCGGTTTGCAGGCCACAGCACATCTGCTCTTTGAAGAAAGAGAATGAGCAAAATAGGGTTGGGTGGCTGGTGGTGGTTTTTTTTTGCCTCCCCTCAGCCTCCCATTTGTGCGTGTGTTCATAAATATCCTGATGAGAGGCTGCCTCTGTGGCTGGCGTGTGGAAAGGGGGAAAGGAGGGTGGATAAAGAGCGATTCTCCACCCGCGTGGGGGACACCCTTCCTCCCCTCCCCACCACCTCCTCTTCCTTCCCCTCCCCTCGCCATTTGACCTTGAGTTCGTTCTCTGCTCCCGTTCCCCTCCTCCCCCTGCCCGCTTGCATCTGGTATCCGAGACAGGCTGGTGCAGCTGGGGGGCTGGAAATCCCCCTCCCCACAGCCCATAACCCCTGCTGCTCTGGGAGGACCGTACTCTGCATGCTCTCCATGCCCCCCACACCGCCGCTGGGAGCCGGGGCTGAGGGTCGGGACACGGCCCCCTCGGCTCCCCAGCACGGGTGTCCTGCACCGCAGCACTGCCACCCGGCTCCCCTAATCCGGTTGTCTTTTCCAGCAGCGTATTGGGGAACAATGGGCAGCCTTGTGCTGGCCCAGGCTGCTCGTCCCCGTCCTTGCAGCTGGCGCGTCCACCGGTGCTAAGCTCCAGTGAGCAGGATCAGCTGAAAGCCTCATTCCCCTTCACCCTCTTCAAGGGCTTGCCTATCCACTGGGGCCGCTATCGGTTACACGAAACATTTGGTTTGCAATGGCCTGTTTGTGCTGCAAGGCAGAGGGCTCTTCCAGCAGCGGGCAGTGATCCTCGGCAGAAAAAGCTCGCCCTGTGTTAGTTTACAACAGTTTCACCCACACAGAAAAGTACAATGGAGACAGATCATGCACAGTGACAGGCTGCCGGCGGCTCCAGGGGATCCATAATTTATGATGTTTTTCTTACCGATCCGGTTTTGGATTTCACAAGCAGGCCCGTTTCCTTCCCATTTGTTGCTTCCTTCCGTCCTCCTTTGGAGAAACTGAACACTGGGCTCAAAAGGAGCGACAGTGGCAGCAGCCGCCTGGCTCTCCCATGCGGATGTGTTTCCACTGGGCAGGTGGGGGTTCCCTGGCCTCACCTTGCTGCCCTGTATTTGTTACAGAGAAAGGTGAATGCCCTGACACACCTCGCTGTAGCTCAGCTTCCCAGCAAACAGCAGCAGTGGCAGCCCACGCAGGGCTGTCCCTATCCATATTCAGGTTCACCAGGTCACCTGGTAAAAGCAGGACTGCCAGGATGCCCAGCAATTGGCTGGGTAATTAAAGGTAAAGAGGTTAATAATGGCTTTTAAGGATTGTTCTTACTCAAATGAATAAGAATCAAAACTTAATCTGATCTACCATCCATAATCTAGCTGTTTCTCCCTTGCCAGAAATAGATGCACCAGGGCAAGTTGAGGGCAGTCAGATGCCGCCTCTGCAGCAAGCACGGGTGTCACCAGTCACATCCGGACATGGAGGTACAGAGCTACGAGTTTGTCCACCGGGCCAAGCCTGAGCCCTTCCTCTGGGGAACACCCCAATTTCAGATTGGAGCTGGATATTTCACTGAAGCCCATCCCCACCACAGGCTTCTGGTCCTGCCTGCTCTGCAGCCACGCTCCCAACCTACCCACACCTGTCCAGGAGGCCACCAGCACAGAGATGGCAAAAGGACCAGTGCCAAGGTGCCACCGCCCCTGCCCCACCCACGCACAGGCTGGCAGTGAGGGTGTGGGGTGCATGCCCTGGCCCCACGCCACACTGCCCTGCCGCAGATGGCTGGGTCATCCGGTGGCTTGGGAATGACCAAGTAAGGTTAAAACCACAGTCACTGTGGTTACCAGCACTGTGATTAGTCACACAGCGAGTGATCCAATTATAGCAACCCCTCCCCCGCCGCACCCCCCACCTCATCTGTGCAAAAGGAAAAGCCCAGGCCTCCCTTAACTCGATTTCAAGGGAAAGGAGCTGAAGTTGGACAGGGAGAAGCGGGAGGCCTGGGGAGGTGCCAGTGAGGTGTTGGTTTCCAAGCCCACTATGGATCACGGGGTAGGATGTGCTGCTTGCCCCTGTGCTGGGGCACTGTCTGGAGTGACACAGCTCTGGGGGCGGTGGGGACCCTGCAGCCCAGGGGATGTCAGAGGGTGCAAACCGCTGAGGCAATGTCACCATGTGGCCTCGGCAGGTCGGTCCATCTCCTGCCAGTGCAGTTTGCTGACCCTGGGGCGGCTGTCCTGTTGCTTCCCATCTGGAACACTGCAGCTCTGCTTCCTTTTCTTCTTTCTTTTATTTAAAAAAAATATTTCAAGCAATTTCAAATACTCCACCCGATCCTCCTTGCAAGTGGCTGTGGTTATTAGAAACCGACTTCCCCTCTCGTGGGGCCCAGACCCTCCCCCAGTCAGGCAGGGAAAGGGGATGAGGGAGACCAGGCTGCTCGGCCCCATCCTCCTCTACCCCAGCTGGCGCCGGGAGCAGGTGACAGGCACCTGTGTCCCTGCGCCACCGGGCGCCCCCCGGGCTCCCTCCCCGGTGGCCACTGAGGTGGTGCGAGGAGCGGGTGGGAAGCAGGGGGAGAGGGAGGGAGGGAGGGAGGAGAGGCATTAATTTGCTTCTGCGGGAGATGGTAGTGCCTGCCCAGAGAGCGTGGGGCTGGGCACCACCTGGGCACCCCAAACCACCATCCTGCCTGCAGGACCCTGTGCCCGCAGATCCCGCTGGCATCCTCCACAGAGCCCTCTGCGCAGGGCAAGCTGCTACCGCCATCAGTCACTGTTATTTATTGTCTTCTTTCAGTGCGGAGCAATCCCAGAGGCACAAGACAGCTCGGTAATGCTGATCCCGCACTGGATTCTTCTCTACCTCTCCTTGCACATGTAGGTTTTTTTGGCAGTGCTCAAATGTTATCGCTCAGCTCAGTTCTTGAGCAGGGTGCAGGCTGAGAAATGGCTGAGGCAAATCTGCAGAGGAGAAATGATGCCACAACTTGATTCCCATGCTGCCAACTTTTGTCCCAGCACACAGTTTTATAGCTGAGCTGTAAAGCCTTGGGAAACCACCTTGCTCTTCTCGAGTGGTGTTTGCAGTGGTGTTCATGGGGTGAGCTGTTACAGCCCCAGCTCTCCTTCTCTGTCTTGTGAATGCAGCCACTTTCCTCCCAGCAATGGGCTTTACAGGTCCAGCTCAGGTGTCCCTCAGGTCTTACCTGGTCCGGGCTCAGGAAACACCCACAAAAGATGAAGGCTCTTTCCCCAAGAGGGGTGAATGAGGGATGGAAGGCTGTGGACTGACATGGCCTCAGTGATGGGTTGGGTTGTTTGCTGGGCTTGTCAAGATCCTGCTGGGAAAAATCTCCCCTCCTGAATTAGGGAGCAGTCTGTGGCTCCTGTTACTGCCATTCCCTGTCCGCCTGCTGAGAAATCACTCCTGGCTGAGGGCACTGCTGTCCTGGGGATCATACAGCAATTTGCAATGAGTTTCTTGGCCTTTCAGGGCAGTAGCTGTGAGACCCTATCCAAAATATTTTTGAGGATAAGATGGAGGCAGGCACCTCCCACTCAGCCCACCCAATTCATTTCCTAATAGACTTTGACTCAACACATTCTTGACTCCCTGAATAAGTGGGAACTTTCCTGGAGCTCTTCCAACAGGTGACCTCTGTTATGCTGCTTGCCTATTGATGTTGCCTTCCTGTTTGAACTTTCCAGGGGGAGATATCTCCCTCCCTTGCCTACTTTTCTGCCTGTCAGGAGGATTTCTTCCCAATCCTGCCTCCAGCCCTCCCCAGCCAAGGCAAGGAAAACATCCTCTCCCCCTTTCAAAGTGATGTGTTCCCCTCACACAGCCACTTGCCAAGTGCAAGCAAAATGCCCTTCCCATTGGAGACTGGTGCTTCAGCTGCACCACCCTTGGGAATGGGAGCCCTCCCCACACTACAGAGATATGGAGAACCATGTCCACCTACCTCTTCCCTATCCACCCATCCTCCTAGCCTCTGGGGTAGGTTTCAGAAAACCAGCACTGGCACAATAAAATATTGTAGTCCCTTCTTGAACCCGTGCCAGCTCCAATAATCAGCACTGCAGCCTGGGCAAGCAGCAGCAGATGTCCATGGCCTCAGAGAGCCATTTCCCAGTGGAGGAGAAATGAATGACATAAAGTCTAGGTCAAGGCAGTCCAGCCCCAGCTGATGCAGTGCCTGGAGATCAGACTGGCAACAACTTTCCTGTCTCTGTGAGTGCAAGGGTGAAGTGGCTGAGGAGGGGCTGAGGAAAGCCCACCTGCCTCTTGCAGGCCACCTCAGCCCTGGGCACTTGCACCTGAGGGCACCACTGCAGAAGGAGCACCATGTTCTCACGAGCCTTGGGAGCATCCAAGGTCAGACTCCAGAGCTGACACCCAAACAGGTTAAAACATGCTGGGTTAAACAAATTCTGGGTGTTATTTTCTATTTGCCAAGGTGTGCCAGTCCACCATCTAGGCTGACTGGACTGCCTGAGCCCTTTTTCCCAGTATGTCTGGCCTCTGCCCCAGGAAATGCTTGTAAGTGGGGCAGGGAGCAGCTGAAAAAAATTCTCTATCCCTTCACACAGCATCATCTTCATATGGCCTCTGCACAGAGCAGTGTTTGGCAAAAATGCCAGGTGCACCTTCCCAAGATCGAGTATAATTGCACATGAAGCAACAGGGCTGTGACAGCAGTGTGTAACAGGCACCCAGCATAAATCCTGATCATGAAGCTACAAGGACTGTCAGAAACATCACCCTTAGTGTTGTTTATTGTTTGCACACCAATGAGATATAGAAGCAATTCTCAAGGATAAGGAGTACATTTTCTCCACGTCTTGGCAGAGCAGATTCCTCCAATAAGTGGCTTGAATTTTAAAGTCTTATCCAAACCCCACAACGTTCTGTAAACCCTCATCTGCTGAGGTTCAAATTCTTTGTGAGTAAAGTAGTGGAAAGAGAAACAAAATAATATTCTTTAATGAATGGAAGGAAGAGAAGAATTTCCCCAATAATTATAAGTGTGTTTATAGTGACTCCCACTGTTTTATGCCTCTGACCCTGGGTCAGATGTGGGGTATTGTATAGATCCATCCATAAGTACATAATACACTTGTCATAGATGAGATCAGCTCTGATGTATTTTTCTGGCAGCTTCGGAGCAGTCATATTTTCGATGTTTTGTCCAGTCAATCACATCTCAAATGGTGGGGTTTCCATCACATCCCTCCACTGTCTCATGGGAACTCTTTGTTAGGACAGTTTCTCAGTGTTTACAGTAACTCTCCAGGTAGAGAAAGACAATTGTTTGCAATTCTCCTAAAGATTACCTGTTTTATTTGTATTAACTGTCTTCAAAAATGTAATCCCTTGCAGTTCTCCCTGGCTCTTATCAGCCTGACTTGCATGGTTCAAGGAGCACATACCTACATGGCTGAGCACAATGCTGGGCAGGCCTGAGCAGCCATCCTCCCTGACTGCAGGCAATAAACCTCTGTTTGCTCACCAGCCCTGCTGGGAACATCAGCCTAGGATGAGCAAGACACCTACGCTACCTCCAGCACCAGATGCAGCTCCGTGGCTGATCAGAGAGTTTCTGCCACGCCAGCAGACACCCACTTCACGGCAGTGGTGGTGTCACGCTCAGCCATGGCACCCCGAAGTGCTGAGGGGTTGGCAGCACAGCTCTGAGAAGTGTGCACCAGGATGTCTCGTTAACAGGCAGCTATGGGCTTGCTAGTCACTTTCCTTGCTTGAAGAAAATCCGCAGGGCTATGCCCAGGCTTGGAGTTCAGGCTGCTTTTAACACATCTTTGCAGGCATGGCGGGGCACGCTCGGGGTCTGTCCTGCGGCCTGCGTGCTCGCTGGGCCCTGCTTCCCACCAGGCTGTTGCTGCAGGGAGGGTGTGTGTCAGCCACCCGCCTCCCCTTCCTGCATCTTATTCCTCGGCACAAAACCCTAACACAAAATATACACCTGCGGTAGGACCCTCCCCCTGTGTAAATTTGCTTAGATTTGTGTAGACACTTTGCTGATGAGTTTGCACAGTGGGACACCAGACCTGAGCTGTGGATCCTGATGCCTGAGCCCTACCAGAGGGGCTGCTTAGGTCAGTGCTCATGTGCTGACCTACCAGCAGACAACACATATCTTCACTTGTTTTTGTGGCACTAGCCTGTGCTGAAGTAGGATCATCACAGCAAAGGAGGTCGCTTCTACAATATCATACATGTTTAAGTATTTTTCACACCAGTGCTGTTCCTGCTACCTTTGTGTTTCTGCTTGTCTTGCCTCAAGCAACTGGACTGAACCCTGTTCCCACTCTCTGTTGGCTGTGACAGAACTAGCTGGGGGTCACCCATCTCCCCAGCCACCGACAACAGCGCTGAACTGACGGGAAAGTGATGTTGTCCCCTGGCTGTGCTGAGGCCCAGTGTAATTGTGAGGGTGTGTGTGACATATGGCGAGTGGGGAGGACGTTTACGAGACAGCAAAGGGAGACCTGTCAGAATGGGCGGCAGCGGAGACACTGGCCTTCCCATGTGTGCTCCCTGGCAGGAGTCCTCCTACATTTATTTTTTTATTCTCTTGGCCTGTTGGGTGAATTTGAAATATTTTGGAGCTTGAGGGTGTGTGTTCAAGGCATGTACAACCATTGATTTTTGAAGAGCAGAGTGTGAATCCCCACTATGACCTTCCCCAAGACCCCACATTTTCTAAAGCAACCAAAATGGAGAGGAAAGCCTTCCTTCCCTCATCCTACACCTCTCCCCTAAAGCCACCATAAGGCAGGGCAGTGTAGGGCAGGACAGGGCAGGACAGAGCAGGGCCCAGCGAGGTGATCCCCTGCTGTCAGCCCACTGGCATTTCTCTCCCCGATGACTTTGACAAGGAGACATGGTAACGCTCCTGCTCACACCAGCTCTGGCTGAGGGCTCACACGTATTTCTGCTCACACGCATGCTCCCACCACGGGCCTGGCAGCTGCTCTCGTTTATTCCCTCTATTTTTAACTATTCAGTGGTGCCCATCGTGACTGTGCCTATGGGGAAGGCTTCCAGAGGTGCTTCCCCATGCACGGATACAGGCAGGTGCTGAGTAAGGGCTTTCAAACGCATCCAATATCTCACAACTTAAACAGGAGCGAGGCACGCTGGCACCTTTTCTACCCTAATCTGCATCTTTTGTGCTGAACACTGTATTTAGCTAGGATTATTTCGGTGTCCTCGCCCTGCTTGTCTTCTGAATCACTGCCGTGCAAGCCAGCTCCTATCTGCGGTAAAGCCACATAATGGTGCTAGCAGTTAACACCGAGCCTGGGTAAATACACCCAGTTGGGCTGGCGGGCTTGGTTTGGCTCTGGGCTGACCACGGCTGCTTGGTCTCCGGTGAGGTTGGAGCAGGCTCCTATCTGCTGCTAATGCCTTCCTGGAACTCAGGCAGTTTATATTAGCCTAAGGTAGGTCCTTGTGGGTCCCAGTGGCATGCACCGTACAACACAAATGTTTGTTCTGTGATTCCTGATTTGAGGCAGTGCAAAGGGTATGCTCAAAAAGAACCCCTCCCCCTCACTACCCAATTAGTTTCCCTGTAATTTTTTTTTTCATTTATTATTATTTCAGTGGTTTCAAGTTTATTAAGAGTATCATAATATCAGGGGTTTTATTTAAAGCCTCAGGTCCTGGAATCTTGCAAATGCACAGGGCCTGCTGCTTTGGGTGCAAGAATAAACAGAGCAAGAATGAGTTTCTGCTTTCTATAGCCACAAAGACATGCCAGAGCACTAAATACCCCTCAGTCACCCAAAATGTCAGCAAACAGAAAGCCAATCTGTTACACTGGGGTGTATTTAAAAACATGTCCTCCTTCCCCTTTCAGTTGAGGGGACTCTGAACAGCAGACTCATGCTTCCGGCATAGTGACACTGTTTGACCCATTTTTGGATCGGGATGATAAGCTGGCCATGAGCTGCAAGGAGGAGGCCATGGTGCAATGAGGAGATGTCCTTGGAGCAGTGATGTGATGTCCCTGGAACAGGGAGGAGGTGACCATGGAGCAACGAGATGTCCCTGGAGCAGTGCAAAGGCAGGAGCTGCTCCCTGGGCATGCAGGAAGGAAAATACCCCCCCTTCCTAATGGATTCCTTCAGATAAAAGAGCCCCAGCTACCTTTTTTTCCCTGTAATGGCCCCTGAGGCTAATGTCTTAAAGAGGAAACAAAAGGATTGCTTTACATCACACAAGTGGGGCAGGAGGGAAGTGGGGAAAGAAGCACTTGAGTGCTGCATCCCTGCCAGGGCTCCTACAGCAGGATGGAGGCCGGGGGGAGGGGTGCAGCTGGCCCTAACTTGGGCTTTGCTGTGTGGCCTCTTGGTATTAAACCCTTCATTAACCCCTTCTCTGCTGCTCTCGTGCCCATGTGCTCCAGCAGGGCCCTGCTGTCCTGGGCCATCGAAACAAGTGCGGGCACCAAGGCGGGCCACCTAAATGGGCATTGGGGGCACAGCCAGAATGAAGATGTGTCGTCTGCAGCGGCTAACCCACTGAGAAACAGCGATAATAGTACTGAAAAACACAAAGGAATTCTGCAGTAATGCCTTAAAAACGACGGCAAGGGATAAGCACGAGGGAGGTTGAAGAGCCGAACTCAGCGGCAGGAAAGAGGCTTCCTACGGAAGAGGGGTGTTGGGCGAGCGCTAAACCAACCCGGGTAGCGTGCAGCTTCCAGCAGCTCCAGCTGTGCTGCTCGTCCTTTGTCTGCTCTCTCCTCTGGCAGCCTTCCAAGGGAGGGCAGAGCAGGTGTGACAGCCACCGAGGGAGTCCCAGCAGCAGCTAAACCAGGCGGTCAGCCGGCAGCTGTGGCTGCAGGCAGAAGCTGGATGGAGATGCAGCAGGTTCACTCCTCTAACGGGGATGCTGCTGCTTGTGCTGCCCGTTGTGACTGGCTCCATCATGAGAGCCATTGTGTCCCTCTGTTCCGTGGCTGTTGACTTTTTAAACCACCTACTCTGGCAGCTGAAATTTTCCGTGCTCAGTCCCTGCACAGCACCTTCTGTGCATCTGGTTTTGGCAGGGTGTTTTGTAGGAGAGACTGCTGTAGGCAGAATAAACTGTCAAACAAAGTAAAAGAGGCATCTCTGATTAGCAGCTGATAGAAGGAAATCAACTCTCTTGGACCATCACCATCCTTGCCACAATGGATCAGAATGATGCTCTGTTAGTGCCCTGTTTTTGACCCTGCCCTACACCAGTTTCTTTGCAGGAAAATACAGGGAAGTGAGCCAATCAGCATCTCCTCCAAGAGCATCTCTCTCACTCCTAGGATCCCAGGAGTCACATCCCTGAGGCGTTACCTCCCTATGCCTGTCCTAAAATAATTTTTCAACTCTTTTGTGCTTGGATTTAACATGTTTAAAGAAGAGCAGGTAATGTTTGATACTTGTCCTGATACGGTTTCCATCGATGATAAATGTTTTGCTTGGCTGAATGTGACACAGCTGAATAAAAGGCTCTGTGGCTGACTGATGCGGACTCCTAAGACTTTCAGCCTTGTAGAGCAGGTTTGTCCCCTCTGTGACATTACAGAGCTGGCAACCCTCCTTCAGCCTGTGAGAACTACACTGGCTTCTCTCAGGAAAGCTTACCAATGAGGATCTCATCCTGCCATTGAAACCTGTAAGAAATGCAGATAAAGTGAAAAATAATTAAAAATTAATAAAGAAAACAAATCAAACCCTATTCCCTTTAACAGTAGGGCCAAGGGAGAATAGTGGGCACTGAAAATGGCATATTCCCAAGGAACCATCCCCCATCTTTTCAAAGGCGCAGTTCTCCCAGAAGAAATAGGAGCAGCATCTGCACATACAGCTTTTAAGTTTGTAATTTGTCTGTAATTCCTCTGCAATCACCAATATTCTGTGGGGCTTCTAGGGTGGTTTTTTAGTGTGTGTTTTCTTTTCCATTGCAAAGACCCAACTCTCTCTCTGAAAGCCCATATGCTCCTGTCCTGTTTGACTTTAGCGTGCAGGAAATGGCCTCTGTCCAATTAGCAGCATGGGAATTAGCACTGCTCAAAATTCGCTACTCCCCACTGTATTCCCCTCTGAGACTGCTGAACTTCAGTGCTCAATTTTCTCTCTTTCTCTCTTTTTTAAACAGCATCACAAAGATTGAGTGCATAGCAAACTATTAGAAAAGCACTGTTAATACTGAAGTCAGGAGGTGCAGCTGTTCAATTCCTCGTAATGGCAACACAGAGGTATTTCAGGTGAGTTGTTCAAGGTATATTTTCTTTGCTGGCTTAGTATATATCATTTATCTTGTAAAATGTTAGTAATGTTGGCTGGTCTTGTACCTCATGAAAGACTTGTAACATTTGATACTTTACTTAAGCCCAAGCCTCTGGAGTCTCGCGAATAACAGAAAAATCTCAGTTTTAACATATACACCTTTGTGAAAAGAACACTAAGCATCATCAAAGTGCAAATGAACAATGAAAATTAAATAAACAATCACAATTCTACAAACACACTTATATACACGAACACATACATTTATACCAAAATTATTTTTTCTAAAGCCAACTCTATTTTTCTAAAGCCAATTCTATGATGCTTTGCTAGGGAGAGGAGAAAGCAACAAACACTCTTTGTATGCTTGGGACTGACATTTCTGCATGAATACCATGTGTCATTAAAAAGGAGAAATTCATCTGAGATAACATAATTACAATACCTCATTTTTAACATCCTGTGCTTCAGCTTCTACCAGTGTGACTTTAATGTGATATGTTTCTGTGGCAGTGCATATTTACTGCATAAAAGAGATAGCTAGTGCTCTTTTGTGATGAATGCAAAGCATGGAAAGGAAACTTTTTATTTAGGCTGCTGGACACAGACCAAAGCTGTAGTTTTTCCTAGCTGTCTAGCTCCCAGACTGACTCTCACAGTGGGTGCCTAGTGTCACTGTAATGGGTTTCTTGAAGTCCTGGCCTGGATTAGGCAGTTACAGATCAGACTTAGATGCGGACTAAATTACACATGGCTTACCTTCTTTTCACAGCAATTAAAAAAAAATTATTTAAAACACACTTTTAAGAAGTTTTATTGGAAAGCACATCTCCTGAGCAAGGGAGTAAGTCCCTGCTGTGTCTTTTGGCACTCACCCACAATCACAGTCAAAATTAAATATCACTTTTGTCATTATTAACCTTGTGACAAGCAACACGACCAAACCCCAGTTGGACTGGATATTCTGCAAAACTATCTTCAGGTGTAGGGCCTAATACATAAGTTGTGAACCACAGTAGCTGGAAGAAACTGCAGGGAAGGCTGAAATGCATTGTTTAGCCTGAGAACAGATTTGGGGCAAGGGGAGGGGATTGAGCTTCCCTCTCCTTCTCTACCAGGAGCCCGGTGAAGGTGTATCAGATGGTGTTTAGGAAGTCAAACTTCTTTCCCATATTCAGTGGGCCAGAAACATGTGATGCCACAGAATCACATGGAATAGGCTTCGTATAGAATCATAGAATGGTTTGGGTTAGAAGGGACTTTAAAGATCACCTAGTTTGAATGCCCCTGCCAAGAGCAGGGATGAATTCCACCAGACCAGGTTGCTCAAGGCCCCATCCAACCTGTCCTTGAGCACTTCCAGGAATGGGGCATCCACAGCTTCTCTGGGCACCCTGGTCCAATGTTTCACCACCCTCAAAGTGAAGAATTTTCTCCTAATATCTAATCTAAACCTGCTCTCTGTCAGTTTAAAGCCATTCCCCCTTTTCCTACTCTATAACCTACTTGTCAAATTCCAGTAACTGGTTCTCTTTCATCTCTAGATGGAAGTTGGGCAAGGCCTCCAGAGACTCAAAACAAGGACGGCACATGTGGATGCTGCAACAATTCCAAAATGTCTTTTCATTCTTAGTTGGACACAAAGTGGAAATATTTTGCCAAAATAGGGGAAAGCTCATCAGCAAACAAACTTGTGTGGAACTTCATTGCAAGAGGCTCACATAGCTCTCTTGAGATTAGCAAAACCTGTCTGTAAGGTACAAATGGTGTTGAACTGGGAGGAGTTTGGCAGCAAGACAACACAAGGCAATATGGCTTGGAGACACTGGCTTGATGGCAACAGTAAATAGGTAATACTCATGGCAGTCTGGAGGCAGCCCAGAGGCCCATTTTTCCATGATAAGGAACTCCTCCACTATCATTCAGTGGTGGGAAAATAAGTAAGAGAGCCCTAGGAAGAAATCTGGATGGAAGTGCTGTAACACAGAACTGAGAGACACAGCAACCTTTGGAAAAAAAACTTCCCTCAATTTTCAAGAAATATATATATATTTTTAATTGGAGAAGAAACCGACTTTTTTGGATATGTTGGTTAGCCAAACTAAGACCATGGGGAGGTACTATCTAAATTATGTGTAGATTCTCTGGCAACGTATGGCTTCACCATATTGTATGACACCAAAAAATTCTTTGGTTGTTGTATTGCATCCCACCTGTGTTGGAGTTTGAGCTGAAAATTTATCCTAGAAGTGTGAACCCATTCCCATCGTGACCTTTCCTAAGAAGACCTTGTCACGTTTGCTAAGCTCTGTACAGAGACAACATCATACTGTCCCAGGAATTACACTGCAGTCATATTTATACATTTTTGTAAAAGGATTTTCTTCAAATCTAAAGCTTGCTTACGGGTCTTTGTCCCTCAAATACGCACCTGATTGCACTGTAAGGAGTCTGTTGCCATCCATCCTTCTCCTTCCAAGGATCCATGACCTAGCTGTGCACAAGGGCCATCTCCAGGTGCCCAGGATGCTACTGTGCCTCCTGTGAGCTGTGTGACAGGAGGTGATGCTCCTGCTCGGGTGTGGCAGCAGTGAGGATGGTGGGTGGCCCGGCGTGCCGGGGGTGGATGTGTCGTCCCTGCGCGCAAGGGCGCTGGGGGCAGGATCGCTTTGCCGGCTCCCCTTAGGGTGGGTGGCTCGGCATCAGCCCTGATTACTGACTCCTGTGGGGGCGTTGGGTCCTCCCTTAATTAGCCATGGCCTGTGGTCATTGACAGGCTCTCGGCCATTTTAATGAAAAGATGTGTTCTAACAGTGACCTTGATCTAACCGGGAGGTGCCAATCACATCGAGAATGACTGTCATAACAATCATCGCCGGCACATCGGGGACCTTCGGACCAGCGGAAAGACAGGCAGCACTTATTCACAGCCTCCACGGCTTCATCCTGCAGCAGGTCGGAGGAGGTCCCTGAGCTCAGAGCAAGGGAATTCAGACTTTCCTTCCCACCATGTGCTTGTCCTGATCTGAGGAATTAGCTCTCCTGTGGGGTCTTAGTGAGCTTCACCCCGTAGTAACTGCACAAATGTCTCCTCTATCGCTCCTCTGCTCGCACTGACTCTGTCCTTCCTCAGCCTCAGCCGGCTGTGCCCAGACTCTCCCGCAGGTTTGTCCCCACCGCAGCACCCCAGGGCATCGCACCGGGATGCCCCAGCTCTGGGGGTCCTATGAAGAATTCCCGCTCCCTCTCCCCAAAACCCCTTCTTTGTTCTGCGCCTTCATTCCCTATTCATGTGATCACCTCGGTGCAATGCTGTCTCTCTCCTTCCCTGACTCTGCAGGAATCAGCGGTAGCTTCCCTCTCCATCTGCTGCTGCAGAAGGCTCCTGGGCTGCGCTCTGCCCTTCCCCCAGTATTTGCAGGTCTCTCCCTCCCTCCTCGCCCTCTCTCCCCCCCTCACCCCCTACAAAAGTCCTCAAGAGTCAGCTGTCACTTGTTTTTATTTTCTCCTGGCTCCTGTAGCACGGTCACATCTGACTTGCCTGCGCTATTCCTCCGTGGCTGGGGGAAAACGTGGCCAACTTTTGCCTGGTGTCAGTTTAGCAGCCTGGGCCGCCTCCTCCTCCTCCTCCTCCTCCTCCTCCTCCCTCGGGGTCGGAGGAGCCGCTGCCGCACTGTCTCCTCTCCTTTCTCATCATGGCTGGGCTGCAGCTGCCGTGACTGGTTTGAGAAAATCTGGGGCCCCCCGCAAAGCTGCTCAATTGAGTTTGCCTCCCCCTCCCTCCCCCTGCAAGGCTCGGGAGGGTCTGCGTGACTTTTCCCCCCTTCCCCCTCCCTTCGGCAGGCAGGAAGGCCCGTCCAAGCCAGAGGTGGAGGCAGGAAAGCTGTTGATGGTGGTGGATGGGGAACTCATGGCAATTGTGGGAGCAAGGGCTTTCTGAGATCCCCTCACTGCTGCCTTTGGGGGCTCAGCCAGAGCAAAGCACCAGTGGCTCCTCCAGCATGCCAAGGGTGAGTGGACATCGCTGGTGCTGGGCTCCATGCCCCGGCCATCCCATGGCCCTATCTCCACACTGCCCAGCCAGGGACCGCTGGGGTACCCCAGTCCTTAATGACCCTTTCCTGCTTTCCTGCTTATCCTTTTACGATTGCCCTGGGGCATGGTTCATTTTACTCCCTCCTTTAATGAGTCAAAGGGGTCCAGTTGGAGCCTTTCCAAGTCTAAGCTTCCTGCATTTCTTTACCGTTTCTACAAGCTTAATGAATTTGCCACCAAAAAGCTCATTAGATGTAATGTCAGTTCTATTTCTGGTGCTCCCTCTTGGAGAAGCTGTGTCCTGTGTTGGCAGGGAGATGAACCCAATGAGAGCCACAAATAAATACCAAACTCCTCCTGTCCCTTCTACTCTGTCCTTCCCATTTTCACACTTAAACAGGAACAAGGGAAGATCCATGAGCCTTCCTAACTTCTCCTCTCACTGTTCATTTATCCAAGACTGTCTTCCCTCTTGGCCCCTTGATCTAAAACCAGTAGTCTTGGACTTACTGCTCCTTGTCACTGGCCTGGCTGCTGCTGTGGCTTTGGTGTGTGGCAGGGAGGTGAGGAGCTGTGTGGAGGAAGTGGAGCCTTTAAAGAATGATGCAAACCACAGTGCTTCTGGGAAGCAATCAGCCCTGTTTATTGCAGGTGAATCAGAGCTCCATGACTGGTGAATCACTGGAGTATTTGACATGTCAGAGCAGTGGAAAATGATTCACTGAAGGTTTGATCTCTGGAGAATAGATTGGTTTGTTGGTTTTTTTTTTTTCCTACCAAGGAAATTTGGGATTGCTTCAGGGTTTGTTTGGGTCCCCTCCTCCCTTCCAGGGAAACAGGCATTCACACAGACAAGCAGACAGACATAATGGAGGGCAGGGAGAAGAGAAATTTAAAGAGGCAGTTAGGTGGTTGGGAATAGTTCCTTCCTGCTGCCTGTCCTTGACTGATGCTTGTCACATGTATATGGTCGGTAGTCACCATGGAGGCAGAAGTAGCAGAATGAAGAAGACAAGGTTACCTTGCAATATACAGTATCTCCGCTAGAAAATTGTAAAATGCATTCTACTTACCTTGCAAGCCCCTTGAACCCTTCCAAAAGGTGTACGAGAAAAGTTGTTCGGCTTTTCTCTTTCACTTTCTACAGATGTATTTTTCAATGTAATGTTATTTTGTCAGCTGT
This sequence comes from Daphoenositta chrysoptera, assembly GCA_013397915.1. NCBI lineage: Eukaryota > Metazoa > Chordata > Aves > Passeriformes > Daphoenositta > Daphoenositta chrysoptera. The sequence goes on along the minus strand of VZRO01007465.1, from coordinate 1,359,478 downwards.
GTTACTATCATCTGGTGAGGAGGTCTATTTTAGGAGTGACGATTCTCAGCCCTAGGACTTGTAAAATATAATATGGCTTTTGATGTAGCAGGAGCACTAACACCCTCATAGAAGAATCCTATTTATGTTGGAATTTGAGCAAGGTATTACAGTGATTTAAAGGGTACAAAATCAGAAGTATGCCAAGATTAGTGGCCTCCTATTGGTCTTAATCTTGTTCCTTTACCATTTTCAAAGATATATTAATAGCTTCAATTTTTAATTTGAATTTTTCTTCCCTGTAAGGTATCATTAAGTTGAAAGGTGCAAATGAATGACACTGTTAAATTGGTCTGCTGAATGTCTTTGCCTAGTATCAGAGGGTCAGCTGTTTCCAAGTTGCTTTCCCACGTGGATATCAGTTATAGAGTAGATTGGGTCCTGTACCTCCAGGGTTGTGGAGAAGACAACAGTGCCTATAAGTCACCTTAAACTTTCTTGACTTTTCTTTCCTGTTTCAGAGCTGAAACAGCCCCCCTTTTATTTACTTTTCTCTCCTTTCTTTAGTACATGTCTCAGGAGACAACCATTTGCTTTTTGGGTACGGCTCCTTGGTATGAGTGCAGGTCACAGGGTGGGTCCCTGGTTTGTGGAATGAGGCTGCCCATCATGAGCATGTGCAGGCAGAAGTTTTGGCTAATACTCTTTCACAAAGTACCTGCTCTAATAATGGTGCTACCTAGATACTAATAACTGTTTATTTTTGTATTATTATTATTTTATTCTGATTAATTCTGTGGAAAGCTTCTTGCACAATTAAAATGATGAAGTAATAATACAGAAGTTGGGAATCTCTAGAGCTAAGGGACAAAGGGAAGCAGCAATTAGTGGAGCTATCTTTAGCTCTTTAGCCCTTTGCAAGGACAATAGAGAGCTATTTAATATGGGGGTTGGGAAAGATCTGTTAAAAAAAAAATCGAGGAGAATACTTGTGCACTAAGTTGTGTAGTTCTCCCTAACATCTATTCATTTCTGAAATAGCTCTGTGGTTCTTAGTATTTTAAGATGAAACTGTCTTATATCCCTTAACCTTGTCTCCTGTGAGGCAGATAAAGATTCTACCAGGAAGCCCCACAAGAGATTAGCACTAGTGATATACTCACCCCATAGCTACCAGCTCCTTATTTGTCTAGGAGCATGCTGTGTCTGGCAGCTAGTAAGAAAATAAATAAATAAACCCCAGGAATCAAATTCCTGAGGAATCTGGTCATTTCAAGGTTCCTCTATACATTCACGGGTTTTAAAGGCCAGAAGGGACAATTATATTCTGACCTCTGGTGCAACATAATCCATTGAATTTCTCCTAGTGTCGCCAGCACTCAGCCATATGAAATGAGTTTGTGCTCTTTAAAATCCTCTCCTCAGCTCTAGTATCATCTCTCAAACAATCCCTTCTTACCCCTTATACTCTCCTGTTCAGTACTGTGTGTGTGGATGAGGGTGTTTTCAGGTCTTCCAACAGTAGCAGCCCCAGAGAAGGATTATTCTATGTTAAAGCAGTACAGTGCAATCCCTTTAACCCATGCTCACTGCTTTGCCTCTGTGCCTTCACACAGCATTTCAGCCCGACTCCCAGAGGTGGGGACAGCCTTCACAGATGTATCACAGATAGCTCCTCTCTGGAGCTCCTCTCCCTCCATGGAGAGGTTTTAGGGCAATGTTTTTACCCCAGCAGGGAGGATGGGTGGTGTCTTTTCCAAGTGGCTGGAAAGTAGTAGCACTGCAGCTGAAGGCTGGCTGGCTGGAGCCACTCTCAATACAGCCTTGTAGGGGGAGAGTTCGTGTCTTTTCCCTTTATTTATTTCTGTGACAGCTGAGATCCAGGGCTGGCCTGCCTCTCACAGGGATGGTGGCAGCCAGTGGCTAGCCCTCTTCATGCATCTGTGTGGGATTGGGAGCACATTGGTGTTGGGGGACTGTGAAGCCTCCTCTGCACCTGAAGTGGGCAGAGCTGAAACCCTGCAACAAAGAAAGAACAGTTTCTTAGCAGATGAAAAGGCTGGGAAGGGAATCTGGGCCAAAATCTCTGGCCCGGGTAGAGCAGGGGCAGAGCACCCCTGGCCTTTAGTGAGAGCAGCACTTCCAGCACACCTGGGGAGAAGAGATGACTGATTCCTGTAATGGACCTGAGTAACTTGTGTGTCAGAGGATTATTGCCTCCCCAGCAGGGTGGTCAAAGCCTGGCAGCTGTCTGCAGCCTGGCAGAAGCTTTGCCTGCCTTCTGTTAGCGAAAGGAGGGCTGGAACCCCAACACATTTCTGAGGTGGGCAACTGGCAGCAGCGGCTCACTGCCCCTGTGCTTGCCTTGGCAGCAGCGTTGCATTTACCTCAGTGCAGATGAGGGCTGGGTCTGGCTCCCCATTTTCTGATGTTAAACCAGTACTCTCAGTTCTCTTATGATGAATCTCACTTCATATATTTATCTGGAAACTCTGAATTGATATTATCTCTGTATCCTCAAATGCTGGTGATGAAACACCCATTCTGCACAATGAATCAGCAAGGATGACTTTTTTTGCTGTTCTTTACATCTGCCCTAAATTGTGTGGGTTTTTTGGAAAGCAGTGCAGTTAGGCATCCACCAAGAGATTTACCACTCTCAGTGTGCCAGAGCTCCTGTTGCTTTACCTGACATCTTCAAACATGCATTGCCTCTGAGTTGGAGCTGAACAATCACACAGGGCTGCTCTTCCTTGTTTTGGTCAGTTTATTTACTTAGCTATTCGTCCAGGGCAGATATCAAGCTATTCTAGCTGGGCAGCAAAGCTTGAAGGCTCAGGCTGAGAAGCAAATAAAAGAACCCCAACTGTATTATTTTTTTAAAAATCTCATGATCTGTTAAGCATGTCTCCCTGTCTGCCAAGGGCCTGACTGGTGCTTCTGGACTGATTGGTTGGCAGTACTGCCATTTCCAACAGTTTCCAGCCTTCCCACAGGAGCAGTGATGTGGTTTATATATTTCAGTCTTGCTCTTCACTCTGCTGCTGTCTTTAAAATGGCTGAAAGTCCTGAGTGTAGGGAGTAGGTGTTTCTAAAAAATCCCTTTGTGTGGTGCTCTCTTTTCCACAGCCACGATTCACTTACCATTATAAACAATGTGATAACTTAATTCCAATGGGCTGCTTTAATGTGCAATAAAATATAAATTTAGGCAGCATGTAAAATAAGCTTTTCCTGCCATATGACAGAAACCACAACTGTCTGGCATGGACACACAAGCCAGAACCTGAAAGGAAGCAAAGCACAAAGCCAGACATGATCTTTGATCATATGTTGTTTAAAATTAACAGCACAGATCATAACCACACTTAAATAACACATCTGTCTGGGGGCTAGATAGTAACACACAATATGCTTTTTTAATTCATTATGCATTTGAATCTCTCCCAAGTAACAGGTGGTTTTCTGACAACGAAGCCTGCCAAAAAAGAGAAAGGTCTGGCTGATGGTTATCCTGGGAGGTGAGGTAGCCTGGGTTCCTGGATAGCAACAAGCCCTGGCTCTCTTAACTCTTTTCCTGCTGGCTATCCATCAATTTCTGCCATAATTAATGCCTTGCCTGCCATACAGCACCTGTATTGAGGCCTTCAGAGGGGAAACTGCATCCCAAGGCAGGGCAGCAGAGGTTTGGGATCTGTGCGCTGGGGCTGAGGACCTGTTCCACGTGGGCAGTGCTGGGGCTGCCAGCCTGGCTGCCGAGCAGGTTCAAAGGCTGGATCTGATCTGACCAAACACAAGGCTTCTTCTGAGGATGGGTCCAAGCTAATGACCTTACAGACCATTTATGGCACCTTTGAAGGGCAATTCATCCTGGGCTGCAACCATTTCTGAGATGGCTGTGCCTACAGGATGCCTGCTTGTCTCCCAGACTGTGAGGGGGAATGACAAGCTTGGATGGTACCATTTACACTGCAGGCAGAGGTCAGAAATGCGAATCCCACCTGAGCTGCTCACACACTGGTGTGAGAGAGCTCAAGCCACTCAGACTGCCCTGACATGGCCATGTGTTGCCTTTTAAACCAGTGCAGACCTGAAAGGTGTGGGTGGCATGGAGACAAGGGGCTGGCATCTTGCCCTAGGCCCCTGCCATCTACTGTTCACAGACCCTTTTGAAGCAGAGGGAAGTTGTGACTCTGCCAGACTTGGTGTTCCACTGAACAGTGACTGGCACCCAGTCCGAGAGAGTGACATGTAAAACCTGATGCACCTTGCTTTTCCCTACAAAAGAGTCTGCACAGATGATCCAGCTACAGCATGAGGCAAAGAAATGATTAACTGTATCTCATTATGCATGACAGCAACCTCTAGAGCTCATAAAATTAGCCACATCTTTTAAAAATCTAGCTGCAGTGTCTGGAGTCCAACACATGTCCCACTGCACAGTTCCTTGGGGCTCTGATGCTGTCTGCTGGTGCAGAGCCTGCTGGCTCTCCAGTCTGGGAGGGATGGGAATATGATGTGGCCCCACTTCTTCCCTTGCTTTTTTGAACTCCTTTGGGGGGGACTTCAGGAGATCTGTCTGTCCCTCTGGCATCTTGTGAGCTCAGAGTAGAGGGAAGAGTCCTGACCTCAGCCCTTGCAAAGTGAGATGAGCTCAGCTCCAAAAGTAATGGATTTGTGTCCCTTCATATACTCCAGTTATAACAGTCATTCATTTTGACCTATTCCTTGTGTAAGCAGTTGCTCTGGAAGGTAGGGGAAAGAGAGACATGACTTCCTCCGGGGCTTGCTCATAGTAGTTCCCATTTTTGGCAAAATAAATTCACCAGAGGGTGATGGAAAGCCTTTCCCTCTTGCTGGGAGCTCCTTGATTCTCAGAGCCCCAGGGCGGAGGGAAACAGCGTCCTTTGGGTGCTTGGTACAGGCATGCCTTACTTACCAGCAGTGCTTGGTTAGACCTCCTCCAGACTGGACAGAGCAGGGGACCTGAGGTTTGTAACCTGGGAATGGAACAGGAGATGTACATCCTAGCTTCTTTCTTGCATCTAATGACATCTTAGTCTTCAGGGTCCTTCTGGGTCACTTGTCACATACAGTTTGGGTCGAGGTCTGCCCAGAACAGATTTCCAGATCAGTGACTGCCACTGCTGGGAGGAAGTTTGTTAAAACAAACTTCTCAAACACAATTTTTGTGGTTAAGTAGAGTCCATGGAGACACAGGTAGTTACTGGGGGCTATGGTTTGATTTAATCCCAGCTGCCCTGTCAGTCACAAGGAGGCTCTGAGAACTCCTGGCACTGAGCAGGGTGCAGATGAGCTCTGAGCTTAGGGAGTTGACAAGCCTGTGTCCTGCTCTCTTTTCTTTGTGAATTTCTCCTTCTCCTCATGCATTCATCACACAGGTCTGCTTTGCCCAGCACCCAGGTAGGAATCAGCACCAGGAACACTTAACACAGATGAGCTAGTAGGGTTCCTTGGGTAGTAAAGGACTGTAAATGGCAATGATTCCAACCTCTGAAGACAAGGTGTTTGGCATGGGGGCTTTGGCTTAAGCTTTTTGCCTGTGGGGTGAGCAGAGGTCTGCAGATCTTCTGACACCTACACCTGTAGGCAGAAGAGGGGTGCAGCCATCGATGCTGCCTAACCACAGAAGTAATTTTTCATGCTGCTTGCAAATTAGGGGACTTTCTAGGAACAGCACCTGTGCAAAGTGCACTCACACAAAATGGCAGTTCTTGCACACCAAACCATTGGGGATTGCCCGGGCAGCTCCCCACCCTGCTGCCCTGAAGCACCCTTGCCCCTCCTCTCCCCTGCACCCCCTGGGCGAGGGAAGGAGGGATTTCCCCCAGGTCTAACGCCTGCAGCCGCAGGAGGAAGTCGTTCCGGAGAGATGCGCCGCCTCACCAGGGCGTACACGTGTTTAGAAGCCCTGGTGTGGGAAGACGAAGAGCCATCTGAGAGGTGCACCCGGCCGCGGGGGTGCCGGCAGGGCAGGGTCCCGGTCAGACTGGCTGGGAGCCGGGCGTTGCCCCCGTGTCCGTGAGGGGTGCGCGGCCCACGCGCGGCAGGCGCTGGCAGCTGCCGCGGCGGCGCGAAGGCCCCGCAGGCCGCGGGCTCCCCGGGCCGCTGCCGGCCACCAGCTCGGCGTCGGCAGAGCGCAGCTGTCAGCCCTCGTCCGGGGGGACCGCGCTGCGTGTTTACATGAGGAATCATATGGTAACCTCTTCTAGCTGGTGGGCAACTCGCAGGGTTACCTCATCTGCAGTGGAATTACCTCATCAGTGTGAAATGCAGCGTGGTGGAGGCAGGCTGCTCTGGGGCATGGTTCCCTCAGCAGCAGGCTGTGGAGGAGTGACCACTCAGGAAAGAAACTTGAAATCTGTTAGTTTTACAATTATGTCAATTAACAAAGAATTCGTCAAACCAGCTGGGATTGCTTTGCAGCATGAGTGGGTAGCCATGCATGCACCCTTTGAATCCCTGTAAGGAGTCAGCTGTGCTGACCCGCACTCTGCCCTTGCTGGTGCCCGGCTGCCATGTAAAGTCCTGACAGCAGCACCGGGAGCAGCAACCAGGATGTTATTCTCCACCATAGGTTAAGACTAGGAGAGTGGAGCCTTGGGCATCCTCTGGCTTAAGCATGTTTCTTGACCCAGATTGTCCCACTTCACCTCTTTAAAAGCAAACCAACCAACTGTACATGTATAAATAAAAAATTGCATGTGATGCCCAGGAATATATAATAAATTATTGGTGCCATAAGCGGAGTTTATTAGCCCCTGTCAAGCTATTCACAAAGTAAAGGACATACTGACCTAGAATGATCTCTTCCTTCCAATCAGCATTTACACTGTAACAGGAGGAGAGCCGGTCAGTATTTGTGCATTGGTAAGGTTAACCCTTCAGGCTACCCGTGCAGATATTTACTCTAGGATTTTGTGTACGATTCCAACCCTGGCAGGCCACTTTTATTTCTAATAAACCCTTTTCTTAATCGAGGAAGCTGTGAGCTGGAGGCCACCACTTCTGTGAACATATTTTAAATTCCTTAGAGCATGTGTGTATGCACATATATATTTGTGTGTCTGTGTGTATTTTTCTTTTCTCCCAGGCTATTTATCATGTCCAGTTGGACACATTGTGTGAGCACAGCTGCTCTTATCTGGCACAGGGTAGGATATTAAAGGGAAGATTAAGATTACCATTTTGCTTTATTTCATTTTTCAGAGCTTGATCTGCATAGCCAGTGCTTGTGTATGTGTGTGTGTGTGAGTGCAGAATAATAGTTGTGAGCAGTGTTCGCACACAGTGTCTCCAGGCAGTAGGTAAGGCACATCTGGAGTTTACAGCATCCTGGAGATAGTTGCTTGAATCCCAGGAGCATGGGTTGGGCTGGGAATGGGGGGCTGGTATCCATGGTGAGGCTCCCTATCTCACAGTACCAGGTGTGTGCATGTGAAGTAAGTTCTTGGAAAGGCCATTCTCGGGGGAAAGAGAGAAACCGGGAGAGAGGTAATTAGGAACTACCTTGCACAACTGAACCAGCTCATTAGGGATGAGTAAGGGAAGGACAGTGCTCGGAGCAGGTGATGTGTGCAGAGGTTTCACACAGCCTGCCACTGGCCATGCTCTATTTCTTTTTCCTTTTATTTCCCTTTCCCTTTTCCTTTCACTTTCTTTTTCTATTTTCTCCTCTACTCTTTCCTTTCATTTCTCTTTTTTCTCCATTTCTCTCTCTTTGTGTGCACAAGGGTGGAAAATGGAGCTTCTGAAATAATTCCAGATGGGTCTGTTTGACAGCATCAGTGCTAGTTGTTCTCTAAACTGAAACAAGATCCATATTTGGATCAATATAGATTTGTGTGTGGGGAAGTGTTCCCTTTTATTTCTTTGTCAACTCAATGTGGCAGAGCTGCTAAAAAACACATGCTCTGAAAACTACTAGTTATTAAAACAAACCCTTCTGCCTGCTGTGTGTGCACTTCATCCACTTCTGTACATAGACCTAGAGCGTGGCTGATCTCACACTTATGCTGTTTGACCCCCGCACATCAAAGAACGTGGCCATTGCACTTGTGGAAGTTTGGAGCCTCCCAAATCCCGCCCCAGCTTCCCAGCATTCCTCAGAGCAACAGAAGCATGGTGCTGCCTTAAGCTCCCAGCAAAAATTGGGTGAATATGGCTCATAATCCAAGCTTAAGTGGATTTATGGGGTGAAGAGACAATCCTCCTTCTGTTCTTTGTTTCACAGTGCTGCTTGGAAAGAAAACTGATGCATGATTGCATTAAACCTTCCCTCTGCTCCAAGCCCTAAATCATGCTGGAAAACAACATGTTCTTGTGGGGTGCTGAGCATTGGTCCTTGTAAAGCACTAGGCACCATATAACATCAAAATCTGATACAGGATCAGACTGAGAAAGGCTTCCCCTAACTAAACTTACTATTTAAGTGACATTCACTGGTGGCTGTCTCTTCAGCTTTTCCACTGTCCTCCAGGCAAGCAGAGTTACAGCTCTGTGTGCTGGGCTGGGCTTGAATCTTCTTTTTGCAGGAAGAATTTTGAACTCGAGGAATTAGGAGAGGAAGCTGCAATTCTCTCATGCAGGTGAAATTAGAGAAAGATATGACTCATTGGTGGGGCAAATTGAGCCTGCCAGCTGGGCTTCAGTCAGCTGAAAAATATGCCCCTGTGGCTGCAGAGAAGCCAACCAGAACTAACCAGAGGGGTGCAAATCTTCGAGTCATACTGCAAATTGGGAACAACAAAGCAAATCATTCAGGTAGAAGGCATGCAAAATGCAATTGGTTCTCTTGCGCTTTACCTTGAATGGATTAAATCTGGCACTCAATGTGCGAACCCACAAGCGCTTGAACGGTAGTAAGCTGGCATAAGGCTGGCTATAATTAGAAGTGATATCTGCTCAGAATTAAAGTGCCAAATGTGCCTTCAGGTGTATTCATTCTCCATGTTGCTTTTTAGTCCAGGCCTGACACATTTGGGATTCTTGCCACAGGAACTGTACCAAATGACTCACTCACAGTGGTAGCCATGTGCTGAAGACTGCATCCTACAGAATCAGTGGGCTTGGAGTTCAACATGAGAGGCAAAACTTCAGGAGACTGACATATGGTCACTTGGTTCAAATAAGCTCCTTCAAACTTGAAAATTTGTCTAAATTTTTATCTTCATTCTGCCATTTCTGCAGTTGTGGCTTTTCTTGACCAATTCCTACCTTATTTCATTCTTCTCTGTATGGTCATTCTTCTATTTTCTTTTAGCCTCTGTGTGCTTGGACAGTCCCCATTCTCAAATTCCTCCTTTTAATGGCAGGCACCACAAGCTCTCTGTTTATCCTTGACTCCCCGACAGCATGAGGGGTTTTATAGCCCCTCTGGAGGCTCAGCTGTAAAGACTGGAATGCTCTCTGCTAATTTCCTACTCATTCTCTCTTCATTGCTGGTATAATAGGGGCCAGATCTGCAAAACCACTTAGGTGAGCTCCGCAGAGCCTGTCTTCTAGATATTCTGGTGCAGTCCACAGCCCAACAGCACAGCTGGGCAGCCATCAACAGGATGAGAAGGGCAGGTATTGGGGCTCACCTGATGGAGCAAGTGTAGAAGGGAGAATAATATCTCCTGCCTCAAGGAGAGGCTTATTTTTCATTATGCAGAAAAACCCAAGGATGTCAGGCTGGTATTGGCTGTACTCTGATATCATACGAAGTGGTTGGTGTTGCAGATACCCAGACCAGGGTCTTAAGAAATGTTCCTGGATCCAATACTATGAACAAAGTCCATCCAAGCTAACATTTGCTCTGCACTCCAAGTCAGCCAACCTGATTTTAAAGTGTTAGACAAATGAAAATGTGGTTTCTTGCATTTTGTATGTCCAGGCATCATTTAACACCTGTTGGTGTATTAGAAACCATTTTTTGGGTTTTGTAGCATCTTGTGTTGTTGTGTTTGGCACATCAGGAACAGAAAAGACCTGCTCTTCACACAATTCCCTTCAGATCAGATTGATAATATGTATTGAATGATGTTGCTTGAATCAATGCAAATTGATTGAGGGCCTCAGAGTATCTGGAAGATAACAGGAGAAGAGAGACCAATATCGTGAAGGAATATTCATGGCCGTTTTTACAGTGCTGCACAACTTCTGCCCAAAAGGAAAAACTTGCAGGTCAATTTGAGAGGATGACATGCTTTGGATTGAAATTGAGAGCCTGTGTAAGATAGGTAACAATGCTCCCTGAGTACTGTTATCCCACTTATTTCTTATAACTCCTCTAACTACTAATAAATTATGTTAACCACAGAATTATGGTCAGCAGGGAGTCTTAAAGAAAAGATTTGGTTGTCTTAATGAGGAAAGGGGGAGGGGAGAAAAGAAGGGAGAGATTTTAACAGAGAAAAAAAACATCATCAGGACACGGGGCTGTTTATTTTGCATCCGGATTGTACGCAAAAACAGGGAACCTGAGGAGCCAAGCTGCTGCTGCTGAATTTCTGTCCATCTCCCCCATCCTGCTCAGAGTCAGAGGCAGCTCTCATAGCTGTCTTTGTGATAAAGCTTACAAGCAAATTGGACAGGGTGTCAGGCTGGCTATGAAATATGACAAATTAACAGCCAAGGCTGCTACTGCCCTGGTTACAGACACTTCATTTAGAAGTTATCATGTTACTGGATGCTTTCTGTAATTTGTGATGATACTGATTGTGATAAATTGCAAGATTCAGGTAAAAATTTCAGCCCATTCCTGAAGCTGAATATTAAGGGAAGAAACGGTTGTCAGTACTGTGCCACTTAACTTCAGGCCCCCCAAATGAGAAAAGATCTCACAATAACAATAAAATTCTCAGTCACTGAGCAATGTAATTATATTAAGCTAATTACATTACAATTAGCAAATCTTTAATTTATTTTTAATGCACTGATTAAACTTTATGTGGCAATCATAAAGCTTTCTGAATGGCAATCCTTTTGGGGAAGCATTGACACCAGCCAGGGGTCACTGCTTCATGTTAGAGTATTTCCTGAAGTAATAAATAATTGCATTTTTATCTAGCTTGGAAAAGTTTCCATACAAGTATTTCAGGCACATAATTTATTCCCTTCCTTCCCTTTACCTTGATGGCTGATAATGGAAAAATGAATGTTCCACATTCCAGTCCACTGTGTTGGTCCCATGCATTTTCATTGGATTGTTTGTTTGTTTGTTTTTTAAAGCTGGCAGCTGTCTCAAAGGACCCAAAGAAGTCCTTATCAAGTGGTTCTCGAGTGGTTTATCAGAGATTCCTCCTCATTTCAGTAGGACTCCCTGTGAGAAAAGGCTGGGGAATGTGCGTCCTTGTAAACTCTGCATCCCAGGTGTAGCACCATCTTGCACCAGAGAAAGGAGGGAAATTAGGCATGATAAACCTAACTGGAATGAAATTAGGGACCGGTGTCCCTAAAATTAGCCTCTGGTGTCCCTGAAATTAAGCTCCCTGAAAGTCATGTTCAGATCCCTTCTGGTCTTACAGGCACTTGGACCATGCAAGTCCTTCAGACTTTACCATTAAAGTTCCTAAGGCATCTAATGCCGTTTTGGAGCATGCCTAACCAGTGCTTCTGCCTTGACCAGGCTGTGCAGCAGGGTACTTATCTGACATTTAAGTCGGATTAGAAACCATGAACAGTGCGTTCATCCACTTATCTTGTTGCAGGGCTCAGTCTCCCAAGGACACTTTGTATCTGCCTGCTGTGCTCTGCCAGATCTGATCCTTCTTTGGCCGTTAGGCCAAAGCTTTTTTCTTTCTTATCATGTTTTGTCTATTTTATCTAACAAATATATATATAAATATATTTCCTATGAAGCATGACTGCTTTGTAAAGAGAAGGGAAGGGTGGTTGTTCCACTTTGAATGCCTTACCAACAGAGGGACTGAGTGCTCTCCACACAGAAGCAAATCTTGTCAGGCAGAAGAGGGGACAAAACACTTTGGGTGGGACTATTCAATTGTTGCAAAAGATGGACGATTTCAGTGACATGGGTTGTTTTTCTGAGCACCCTCTGTGACACTGCTCAGTTCTGCAGGAAAGAGACATCTTTCTGAAACAGGCATCCAAAATAAGAAAATACACAGAGTAAAATAGCTAAGCTCTGGAGAGGAGAAGGATTTCAGCTGTACTCCTATCCCACATCCTCAGGGTTTTCCTAGAGGTAAACTATGATGGCTCCTTGTTCAGTCCAACACTTTTAAAGTGAAGGCATGGAGCTCTGTGGATCAGGGCCAAATGCTGCTATCTCAAAAATTCTATGCCCCAGCTGCACATTTTCCCTGTCTTCTGGAGGAGGTGAGGGTGAAGGGGGTACAGCAAGCAGCCCGTCCCCAAGCCCTGCCTGTCCTGAACAGCGGATTCCTGGCCAAATGGGAACCAGGCACCATGCAGGGAGGGTACCATCTCATCCCTAAGGAGAAAACTGGGCTTTTTGCCCTGTGTCAGCATTGCTGATGTAAAGCACCTACCCAGCTTCTGGGATGTGAGCTATTATCTCTGCAGGGCTCTCTGCTTCTCGGAGTAGATGGATCTGCTTCCCTGCCGTTAGCTCCAGGCTCTCTCGCATGGCAAGCACCAAGGCACATACAAAGACACGTGTTGTAGCTTGGTTTTTTTGGATCTGGTCCTTGATGCTTAGGGACCAGATGTAATTTGTTCATGCACCTTGAGCTCTGCAGGTGACTCAGGAGCGTGGGACTGTCCTCTGCCTACGTTCAGCATCAGTGATAGGCAGCCATTCCCTGCAGACAAATTGACGTGTCACTGCCACACTAAATACACCAAAAGGAAATGGCTGAACTGGAGGAGCTGAAAACAGAGCGTACTTAAAACTGTGAACATTTGGGGCTGATTTTTGTGCTTAAAATTTTGCAGAATTGCTCTGTCAGCTCTGAATAATTATTAAAAAAGAATAATTGAAAAATGTGTTATTTTACGTCTTACAAGTAAACAAGAGCCATGGCTCAGTACTGTGTATGGAGTGGCCTGCAGTCCTTGTTTTTGTTTGTGTGGGACCTTGAGCAACTGCTGTGTTTATTTTTTCCTGATAATCTCTCTAATAGCATGGAAAAAGAAGGCACAGGCTGTGCCTTTTTTTTTTTTTTTTGGGAGAATTGAAATAATTCATGTTTCTCCTCTGTGGAATGAATTTCCCAACCATAATACCGCACGTTGAGTGTATCTGGAAAGGATGCTGCCTTGTTCGATGAACTGAATTGTGCACACAGTTGGAGGCTCTGACAGTGCCAGCATCAGTGAATGCAAGTTGCATAAAAAAGAGGCAGCATCATTCATGACACTAATGAACAGTCCTTCCTCGTCCATCAGAGAAATCTTTCCCAGGGATAACGATTCTCCTAGCATTTTCTTAGCCATAAAAGAAGAGATTGTGTTGGGTCTTTGGTTCTGTAGAAAACTATCAGGAGGATTCTTAGGCTGGGAACAGAAATCAATGTTTCTGTGATACTGTATTGGCTAAATGCTTAGACCAGAGAAAAAAGATTTTGTTTTGACTGCACAGTGAACTTCTTGTTTTGCTTTGCTGCTACAAGGTTGTGAAAATAGTGTGAAATTTAAGGGGACATATTTGATTCCAAGCAAGTCTGCCAGCAAGTTCTAGTCATTTATTGCAGTGTGATGTACCTGGTTCACTCATGTAGTCCTACAGCTTTAAGTAACTATAACTTCATTGATTTCAGTGGAATCTCGGGAGTAAAAGGGGAAAATTGGTGTGACACAACAGTGATTCAGCTTAATGTATTTCTTCGTTCTTCCACAGGTATTTATTATCCTTTAAGAGACATCCACTTTAAATCTTTCTTATTACTTGAAAAACAGTCTCCTAAGACATGAACAAAACCAATACCAGAAGGGTCTCTGGGGATCTAATCTACAAAATGACAATTAGACAAGATCTAAAACTCGGAGCTTGAGCGTAACGGTGATTGAGGGTATTATCATTTCTTTAAACTGTTGAAGAAAAAGTTAAAGTATAGATGCAGTTTTGTCAGAAAAACATGATTTGTCTTGCATAGCTTTATGAGAGTTGTTGAATAAATATGGCCTGTACCTACTTATTCATCAGCATGTATTACATCAATCCTGGGAAGTCCTGACAGTGAAAACCTTCTACTGTAAACTAAACCTCAACCCACAATTCCAGCTATTTTTTTCTTTAATCTGCCCTTAAATATTTTGCACCTTGCTCCCTGCCTTTCTGTGCAAACCAAAGTAATACTTAACAGGCTTTTCCATACATTCTGTAGTGCTCTGATTTTCCAGTGCTTTATGAGTGATTCCAGTGCTGTGAAGTTATCCCAATCCATGTTGTTTTGTGGGTAATCATACCACTTTTAATGGCCTGTGTGTTTGTTTTATGTTTTAAATGCATGTGCAATGCCTTTGGGAGAAAGAAACTCATACAGATAGCTCAGTCTAGGAAACTATGTTCATGTTCATGATGGCAACCATAATGATTTGGATTACAGCAGAAAAAGAGTTTGAAGCTTGCCTTCTGTTTAGAGAGGAAAAATCGAACCTTATACCATTGACCAAATTTAGGTACCCCTTATCAGGCTTTCTCCACTTCCCCAAGACAGCTAGCATCTGACAAAGCTGCTTCTATACTTTATCCATCTGACAGAGGTGGATTTAAATTTAAAAAAATCTACATCATGACTGAACAGTTTGATACAAGCCATTTTAAAAAAGTATATTTTGGGACTGACTATGATTAGGTTACACGCTGCTTTTTTTTAAAGTAAATTTGTCTCATACTGTGCATTCGTATCAGGCATAAGGATTTTGTCACTGGAGGAAATCACTTTAAAGGACCAGACCAAATCCCTCACATTGGTGAAGTATCTGTAATTCCTGATCTCCCTCGCATGAGTGATTTCTGCAGGAGTGACGCTTTTGTGATCCATGCATTAGCAATAACCAGCTACAGCTACAGTAATTAAACAGTTTAAATCTACCATCCTATATAGATCCACTTTGATTGCTTGCTTTCTTACTGTTCTTGTTACTGGACTTCAGAAATTAACACTTTGGTAGGTGCTGGAAAAGCCAGCTTTCCCCTCTTCCTGCTGTAAAATGAACCTCATTAGAAAACAAGCCATTTATTGGCATTGAGTTTGCATTAATACAGTAATGATATTTATACTTTCAATCACTGCAAATTGCAAAGTGTGATGCCAGTTCAAGCAGAGTTGTTATTTTGTACTATTTTGTCAGGAAGTTTTCATTAGTTCATTGGGTTTAACAGAATTAGAGAGCTTCTTTGAGAAAAGAATATAAAGCATCTTATGGTGGGTAATACACACCGGGAGGCTGGCTGGTTGTTCCAAGCTGTGCCTTCATTGTCCGACCAGTAAGGGCAGTTGCTACTTCTGGAAGATTATGGACTTGTGACATGGGACATTTCTGTTGAAGCCGGCACTCAAGATTTTGTGTGATTGATCTGTCCTGTCAGAAGCCAAATTGAAAATTATTGTTACTCCTTTACAGGTGCGGCAGATTTGCAGATCATCTTCACCTCCAGAGGAGAAATGAAGTGCTCAGTCTCCAATATATTTGTTTACAAAAGACACAGGTCTTATCTTTCTGAGTCGATCGCAGGAATGTGAAAGCTTAAAACTCACTTTTTTTCTTTGTTCCCAAACCCTGAGCTTTTCACCTGGGAAACCCTTCTAGGTCAAAGCTCCTCCTCTGAGACCATATGACCTTTAAAGGTGGGCTTGAACCTTTTTTATGCAGCTGCTCTGCAATACAAATGAACCTCAAAGCTTTAGCAGCCAGACAAAGAAGAGGTCTTTAACCCACACAGTCTCTGTAAGGGGGGTCATTTATGCTTAAATGACCCCTAATGGGCGAGTGATGAGTACTGTTCAGCACAACAATATTAATGGGCAGGCAGGAGCACAGAGCAAGGGGTAAGATGGATGTTTGCATGTTTCCATACCTTACAAAGCAAAAAGGGGTGGGCAAACTTACCTACTCCTTTCCCAAAGGACAGCCAACAGCATCTGAGTATTTCAAAAGCAATGCTGCTTTTGTCAATTTATTTCAATGAAAAGAAAATATTTCTAAATTCACATTTAATTAGGTAAGTTTAGATTTATTTGGATTGTATAGCTCAGCTGATATGAAGGTGAGGAGAAGTAGAAAATTTACTTTATTTCCAATGATCTGATGTCCATTTCCATGGAAACAGAAATGGAAGCAGGAACCAAACATAAGCAGTCACAGCCCTGGTTAATTGCCCATGGCTGCTTTCTGTTTCCACTTCTATAGTGCTGAACTCTATGTTTCCTACTGACCCCGTTACTACAAAACAATGTGTGTGAGAGGGACTGATGAGGGAAGACTGGGCACAAGAAAGGTGGAGAGGGGAAAAATCTGAGAGGCAGATGCAGGCTCTCCAGGCTGACCAGCAGAGAAATCTCCTTTACGATTTGTTTGACTTGACTGGAAAAAAAATGAGGAGTAACATCAACAAAACTAATTTTAATTAAGTTATTGCGAGGAACTTGGTGATGTAGTGACACTTAATGACAACCAATGTAAATCTGGAGTTGCTCCATGGACGTTGATGGCAGTCTAACAGGAATTAAGAACAGACACTTCCTTCAGTGAAAAAAGCAAAAAAATATTAATACAGAGCAAAAAAAAAAAAAAAAAAAAAAATAGAAAGTGTGTTTCTGTGGGTGTTGGGGCAGTGACCAAACTACTATAAGGAGTCAGATTTTCTCAATTTGGCAAACTCTGCTATGTCTACACTGCAACAGACTTCTGGAGGTAGGCCACCTTATTCAATGATAAAATAAAAATTGCATATTGAAAACAAACTACAAGCAAATCTATTTCCAGGCTGAAAAACTGCTTTATTAGTTCATTAAAGTAATTGAACACCTCTGCACTCTCAAATTTGGCCTAAAACCAGGAGCCGAAAATATTATTAAAAACAATACTCCCTGTTCTTGTTGTTTCCAAAACCAGATTCTCCAGCAGGAAGAAATGATCCCCAGAGGTTTGGCTTCATGGAAACCCAACCAGATCTTAGGCCTTTTGAGGTTTACTCATCTCTTGTAATCATGCTAGCATCTGTCCTGTAACAGATTTCTTGCTGATATAGAACAGCTTGTTCTAACCTAACTGAGCTATAAACTAACCAAAGACTGCTGTTTGGAAGGGTTTAAAGAGGATTGCGTCAAAAAAGAAGTTTGGTGGGGTTTTTTCCTCAAATGTTTTGGGGGCAAAATACTGAAAATAATCTAGCATGCATTTCAATACGGAAGATAAAGGTGGAAACATGAGGGGAAAAAAACCCCATGTTATAATGTCCTTAGGCTTTGAGACAAGGTAGGCTTAAAGCACAGCAGCTTCTTCTCCCAGTCTCAGATCCCACCACCACTATTCAGTGACAGTCTGCAACACTCCGTGGTGGCCACCTGAGCACTCCTCGTGCTGTTCTCCCATTCTGTAATGCCCTTCTGCGTAGACACCACCTTCCTTTGCATGTTAAACTTTGATCTGCTAACTTTGCCCACCAAATCAGCGGTTAAGTATTGGAACAGACTTCCCAGGGATGTGGTGGAATCCCTGGAAGTGTTCAAGAAATGACTGGATGTGGTACTTAGTGCTATAGTTTAGTTGACATGCTGGTGTTGGGTCAAAGGTTAGACTCTAAATCTTGGAGGTCTTTTCCAACCTTAATGATTCTATGATTCCATGAGAATACTCCAACAGCAAGCATTAAGAATCAGAAGAACAACTATCAGAGAAGTACAAACTTTCACAAACACTGTTCTATCAGGATGCAATGTGGTATTAAAATGCACTGGAATTTCCTTCCTCAAATAAATCTTCCCCTCCATTTTAACACTGCCTGGGATATGATGGAAAGGGAATGGTGATTTTAAACTGAGCAATTTGTTCATAGCTTTTGGAAGAGCTTCCCTGATTGTCTAAATGTATATCGCTTGATAGATTGAGTGAGAATTGTTTCAGGTGTGTAGAGTCAAAAGATCAGGTGTAAGTGGTGAGGGATGTCTGACTGCAGCTGGAGTGTGGACAGGACAGATGGCTGTAGAGGAAGGAGGTGGAAACCTGGGGAATTCTAATGATGAGAAGCTCTGGGCTGCAAAAAGCTAAGGTTCCTGGGAGATTTAGCAATCAGCCTCCATGCAGCCAGTGCAGGACATTCTCACACATACAAGTGCATTTTAAGATATGGCATAGCCTTACAATCTGTGTCACATGTGTGAATTCAAAAGTTGGGGCAAAAATGTCCACTCCAAAGCAGTGCATGTATTTTGAAATCACACTGAGAAGAGTCTGACTGAGGAAGAGAAAAAAACACCGGTTTTGCTGTTCCATTGTTTCCCAAATCTCCAGCTTCAAATCATTAATTAGCTCTGACTAAAAGTCTGTATTTATAGAAAAGAAAATCATATTGAAAGACATAGATCTCTGTGAGCCAGCAACCTCAATCTCCATTTTCTTGCACCTTTTATTACCATGCTGACTCAGTGGTGGTTTATCACCCTTTTGCACAAATGTAAAAGGCTGTTCATGGCATAAGATAAGGGAAAGTCGGGCTCAGTGTATAAATAACTGTGTTCTATGCTAAACTTTGCAGCAGAGAAATATCAGTTGCATATGGTTTCTGTAGATTTTGACTGCCCACATACTAGTGGTGACCCTAAGTAGGGAGCAGGAAAGATGGGCTCTGAAAAGGTTATGGCAGTCACATTACCATCAAGGCTGAGATGGAGATATGGGTTGTGCTCTGTGCAGCACATGCTCCCCGCATCTGACACTTTGTCAGATAGAGTCAACCTTTTTTTTTGCCTATGTCTTTGCTCAGCAGACACATTCACAGATCAGCACTTCAAAGCAAAGGCAAGGGATGCCTTCACTGCAGTCAGACGTCTGTTGCACTTCAAGTGTCAAGCCCCATGGTTGTAGCTTTGGGGTTGTATTGTGCCTAGAACAGATTGGGCTTCACTGCCTATGCAGTCCTTCCTCACATTTGGTATGGCTATTGCAGATGACAGTCAGCTTAGTCACAATCACTGCTTCACTCTCACATGCTCACATGTTGATAAACATGCAAATTCTGAGATGTTTTATTAAAAAAGAAAAAAGGACTACTGAACATTAGAGCTTTCCATGGGAAATTGTATGTAGCATTTGGTATCTGATGAGGAAAGCCCAGCAAGGTCTGTAATCTGATTGAGTTTCTGTGAATGACACACACACACAAAAACCCCCAAGCATGTATGGAGGTTTCTTGTGTGTGGGAAGATACAACCTAGAGATTTACTTGACTTCGTACATACTCATCAGATATTAGACTCCTAAAATACCTTGTCTCTTAGTGGCCAAGCAGTTAAGATGTTATTGAACTTTAGACTGTAATACTCAAACAAAAAGTAAGAGGCCATATTGAATGAGTCTGGTTTTTTCACTTTTTCATAGTAGATGCTTCAGCTTTGTTCTGTCATATTAAAGGACAGGAAGACTTCCAGAGCAGCAGAGCTCCCAAAACAGGAGAGTGACTTGATTTCAAAGTGAAGAGCAGGTAGCTGCCAGTACAAGAGCCTGCAGGTTAATTGGGTATCCTGACCCAGACAAAACTCAAAAGAGAGAGCAGTACAATTCTTTCATTTTGTACATGAAAAATTGCTGTTTGTGTTGCACAGAGTTCAGTTTAATCAGCCCTGTGAGCCACTGTCGTATCATGAAGTGGATCACCCCTTCCCAGGAAGGAGGAGGAGAACTATAGAGGAGACCCAGGAGAATTAAAAGATGGTAACTTTAAAAAAAAAGTGAAGTTAGTGATTTTGAAAGGCACCAGATTAGCAGCACAGGAAATGGCCTCCTTTATTTAATCATACCTAAGTGCTTTGAGATAGATTCTTATTCCTTTTATCTTGATGAGTAGCACATCTCCACGATGGGCACAGCATCTGCTGGGGCAGCTGTGCAGGAGAGATAGGGGTCAAGCCTTAGGTAAAGCCATGCAGGCCTGTCAGCAGCAGGAAGCGGATAAGCACAGCGTTGTTCCTCTGCCACTGTTTCCTCTATCTACACATCTCGAGGTCAGCCTAGGGAAAAAAGCTGCAAAGGAAAAAAAGGTGTTTTATGTGGTGTGCTAGCAGATTTGCAGATGAAGAGCTAAAATAAACTGAGACTTAGTGCTAACTAAACACTTTGAGACGAACACTGATGGGTCTTCCCCTGGACTAGGCAATTTCAGAGGACTGTGAAAAATAGATATATGGAGTGCCATAAATATGGCCCATGCTGTACCCTATGCACCTGCTATCTGTGTAGCTGTCTTGTGGACAGTTTGAGACCAAGTGTCTACCTGATATTTGAATCTCAGCATCCTTTGGAGGACACACTCCAGCCATGACCAGAGATGTGCCTACATGCTTGTAGTCTGAAGATATGGTGGAAACTCAAGCTGACACTCAAAATCACTCACTAGGATCACTGGGATCTGCAGTCAGAGCCTGTAACTTTGGGTATGTTTCTGGTAGAGTTAGGTGGTACTGGCACACTCAAGGTGAGATCATTAGCATTTGATCCTGTGTCAGAAACCACTGTAAATACACAGAGAACAGCTCAGAAGTGGTGCCAGAGTGAAGGTCAGAATGGTGTCACCACTGTGACACCCAGACTGAAAGAACCTTAGATGGGTGTTGGACAGCTGGAAATTACCTGCATTCTTCAATCCCTCTGAGCTAAGTGCAGGGACAGTGCACATCTCTCGATTCCGCTGGAGTAAAGATGTTTTCCATTAATAGAGTGGTTTGGGTTGTTTTTTCTTTTTTGTTTTCCACAGCTGGGTGAGCATAAGAAAAGAGGGAATAACACTGGGGGATAATAAGTGAGCTGGAGTCCTAGGCTTGCTTTACCATGTCAGGTATATAGGAACACATTTCTGTGTAGAGTAAATATTCAATGCCAATTCTTTATCTCTCAGGAGTGGTTAATGGTTCTTACCTACACATTTTCTTCAAAGGACCTTGCTAATGGATTCTCTTTTGGCAGCAGCTGCTCTGCATTTGGAAATGCATTCATTTGTTCCTTCCCTCTTTCCACCTTGCCTTGTCAGTGTCCCTGTGAACCGCCTCCAGCCCCTGTTCCTGGAGCAGGTCGGAACTTGTCCCTCTCACCTCTCCTGTCACCTCTCCTCTCCCAAGAAGCTTGAGGAGCAGCTGTAAGCATGCTGTTGCTTTTCAGGTCTGTAGGAGAGTGGAGCTCACTTACTGTGTCTATACTCAAGCGTGGATCTTACAAAATGGCAGCAGCTCTGGGCTGTATGTGTCTCTGTGTAGTTAGTCAAGAATAAAGAAAGGGTAGGTGTTTGTGGTTCTTGCTCAGTTTCCTCCCCTTTGATGACTGTTGGTGGCATTGAAGCAAAAACTGGAGATTATCCCATCTGCTGTTTGTACTGGGTGCCAGATTTGTCAATTCTTGA
Source organism: Daphoenositta chrysoptera (assembly GCA_013397915.1). Classification (NCBI taxonomy): domain Eukaryota; kingdom Metazoa; phylum Chordata; class Aves; order Passeriformes; genus Daphoenositta; species Daphoenositta chrysoptera. The sequence goes on along the minus strand of VZRO01007465.1, from coordinate 1,337,955 downwards.
CTGAAAGACAAGAAAATAAGAAAGAGCAGAGTAGATTGGAGGCAGGTCAAACAATTGTATGGAAAAACCCCTGCTATTTGGCCCCCTCATAAACAAAAATATCTTTATAAAATTCCCAGCAGTGGCAAGTACCCATCTAAGAATGCATGGCATCCAGATCACATAAATATGCACATCTCTCTGCATTCTATTAGCTGTTGCTAATTCTTTCTCAGCATATGGGGCTAATGACTAACTCCAGATCAGTAAAATCGTAGTTCCTTGTTGGCATATTTCCTTTATTACAAGTGCTTCTATTCCTGTGGGTATCAAAATTATTCCAACACCCTATTATTAGATCTCATGCCAGCCTAATATATGTGAATTTGCCTTATGGATTTAGTCTGCAGCCTCATTAGCTCTGAGTCAAGTCAGTCTTTTTTAGATAAGACATTGGATAGACTGGAAACTCTTGGTGCCACATCTTGTTGCAGAACTGGTTTGGTGTCTTGAACATAAAAGTACTTGGGAAAGCTTTTCCTTGATATGGACTTTAATCACAGCTGCATCACTAACATTTTGCCGCTAATTTTTTTAAGACCTTTGTAGTCAGAGAACTTTGGCCCAGGAACTATATGAAATTAGATACAAATTTCCTGGAGGTGGGAGATAGAGAAGTGGCCTGAAGAGCATTCTGATCTCAAACCTCAGCAGGATGACTCTTCACAGAGTCATGACTGATTTATATTATGAGAGACCATCTCCATGAAGGCTTCGCAATCAGACTTGGATGACATCTACTGGGAGAATCCAAATGGTCCTTCATCTCCAAGAGCCTGAAAAAACTGCAGAATCCTTCTGAAGAGGCAATCCATAAGTAGTAAATACAAACTTTTATATATTGAGGCAACAGTGGGAAGGTTCCAGAACAGATTTGCTTGCTTCCAAGAATAAGATCTTCTGCTCCAAGGAGGCTCAGGTCCAAGATTTTTATTGGATTGTTTTTCTCCTTCTGAGCCCTGTATTATGCCTTTCCAGTAGCTCCTCTGATTCCCAGGGTAATCTGAAAGATCAAAAAGAGACAAAGACGTGATCATTCTCCAGCCCTGTACTGGCCAAGACGGTTTTGGCTGACAGACTTAGTACAGATGGTCATCAGCCTCTGATCCAACTCCTGGACTGCCAGGACCTGTTCTCCCAGTCCTGCAGCCAGATACTCCGTGCAGACCTGGAGTCACTGCACCTGACGACACTGCTGTTGCTTGGCTGAGTAGCACTTGGAGACACAGATTCCTACATCTGTAGGGATCCTGACACTGTGTGGAAAAACATGGGAGGAAATATATTTGTCCAGGTGGAGAAAGTTTTCTTTACAGGCAGTACAAAATTGACTGATACAACCTTGCTACCAAAGGTATTTCTCTCCACTTAAAACAATCTGCCCTTGTTCATCTTGGTTTGAACTGATTTGCATATTCCACCTGCTTTTTAAATTATTCTTGGTCTTTTCTGAGTGCTCTTGCCCAGTGGCTGGAGACAACATTTTGGCTTTGCATCCAGAATTAATGTTTCCAAGACTTCTAAAATAGCCCCTGGAATATTTCTTATATCACTTTTTGTTACCTCACTTTGAAAGCCATCTTTCTAGCAGCTATCATCTAAACCACAAAGCTGATCTCAACTCTCTCTTCTAGACTTTTTCTGTAAACTTTTATCTTGTAAACTATTCATAAAGCCAGGTATGACACCAGAAGATAAGACCCCTATAAAAAAATGACAACATCACACTGGTGTCAGCTGACTCATGACATTCTTTCTTCCAAGACTAACTCAATTCTGCCTTCTTTAGAAATGAACCTAAATCCAAGGTTTGGCCAGAAAGCTATCTGCTGCTGCTCCCAAGCACAACTTTTATGACTTCAGTCTGTGTTCTTTGACTAAAGCTGAAGCGGAACCTGGTTATTTTTCTGTTCTGTCCAACATTTTAGTGACTCCTGTATTATTTGTTATTTTAGTATAAATGGTGCACTTTTAGAAGCGTCCTAAGATTGTGTCTGATTTCTGCACTCTGATTTCTGCTAGGAACACTCACAAATCTGGAGTTTCCATTTTATTCAGTTAGAATGACTAGATTTTCCTAGTGCTTACAGAAGACCTGAAACAGCTTCTGAGAATATTATTTCTTCTTTTTTACTCAACCATATTTAAAAAGATCCAGACCTTGTGCCATAATAGAAATTACACTGAGTTGTAAAAAAACCACTTAAGAATTGTGAATCAATTAGCCTCTGCACTTTTGCTGCTTTGATTTCTGTGGAGCCACACCAGAATCAACCCAGTCGGAGGTTTGGCCCTGACTAAGTCTTCAGAGTGACACTTAGTTCTTACACCACTGTTTCACTGGAAAAGACCATTTCAATTCATTCACTTTGGTTTATGTTTGCAACTTTCTTGCTCTTTACTCTGCAAAATTTGGCGTAGTATATTGAGAATGATGTCACCAAACAGGAGCCCAAGCTTCAGCTGATGCTTTTGTAAAAACAGTTTCTGCTCTGGTTTCATTAATGGGAGTTGCTGAATAGCTAGTTTGGGTTGCCAGCCATGCTCTGTCAGCTACTACTAAAGGTGGATTTCATGAAGGGTATGAGGGTTTTTTCTGGCAACAGGACCCACTTTGCTCAGTATAAATGAAACCGTTTTGTTCAGCAACAGATTTCCATTGAATCATTTTCCCGTTGAATGCTAAATACCGGAATGGGTGAAATTTGGGAATGGAGTGGGTGATTCTTTTCATTTATGGCGAATGAGCCATTACTCACTCGGTGTAATTTGTCAGTGCTCCCAAGCAGTAGGAGCAGTCATTTAAGACTGGCCTCTTTGCAGTGTTTAAAACAGTAGGTGATAGATCTGCCTGTGCCGCAGCAGCGAAATCTTCCCCGGAACCCTATTTCCAGAGGGGGAACCACACGGCATCCACAGAGCTGGGCTGGGCTGTCAACTGAGCTCCAGTTCTTGAATAAAGATGGCAGAACCTCACAAAGAGGGAAGAGGGGAGGAGGTCTGGGTGATTTTATTGAACGTTATGACACGTAAGTGCTGCAATACCAGAGAGCTTGTTACAGCATAGAAAATCCCCTCTGCTAGCAACTCCATTTGCACTCCAGCGCTATTCCATTGCAGGGCCTATAAAGCAGATTGCTAACAAAAAGGTTATTCAGAGGGTTTCTTTCAATAAACCCAAAGGTAACAAGTATCCACTGAGCAGATGTCATGAGACTGAGCTGCACTCTGGAATACTGCCGCAATATTTAAAAATAACGCTTTCTTATTAACCTAAGTACAATACTAAAAGTCCTTTAAAATAAAACTTTCCAGATGGCACCTGCATCAGAGATGCTAATAGGATGAATGCCAGTAAGCCCACTAATACTGGAAATGCTCTTAAGAAACAACTACAACTGATTGTACTGGCACAAACAAATAAAAAACTAATTTATGTATTCCTGCAGCTGCATCTCCAGCCAAAGCAGAGGCAGGAGTCAGGACCAATTCACAACTGACTAATGTGGCCCCATTCATTGCAAATTTCTAGCATTTAAGTGTAATTAAGATTTATTGTTTGCTAACTTGCAGGTCAGAAGAGGCGCTGCAATATGGATAACTTTTTGTCGACTAGTGAAATGCTTGTTAGGAAGAACTGTCAATCCTTCCAAGAAGAACATGTGAGAAATAAATAACAGTTATTCTAATTTCATCTGCCTGTTGTGATCCCAGCAGGATGAGAAAGGGCTGAATGTAAATAGCACTGGGCAGCAGGGAAATGGACTGCACATGGTGGTGTAGAGTACAGGTAGCTGAGTCCATGGCAGCACAGGATATGGTAGGCACCCTGCAAATGCTGGTTGGTCTTGTTCCAAGCCAGGCTTACCTCCCACCATGAGTTCTATGCCCTTGCTTTTCTGGCCATTGATGCCTTATAGAGGGATGCAGGAGACAGTGCAGATTTCCCTTCATCTCTTGCTAGTGTGGCCAGGAAAACAGGCAAAGTGATCCACCAGGGTTTGACATGCTAGAAAGGAGGTGAGAAGGGGATCAGATACTACTACAGCTTGGCTGCAAAGATGATAAGGTCATGCAGAAGAATGTGGGTTAGACCATCACTTGTCTTTGAGTTGTATCAACAGCAGGTTTAGTTCATTCATTACCACCCAGTTGGCAAGACTATACCCTAGGTTGTGACTGGGACCTAAACACAGTAGGGGCCAGAATCAGGAACAGCGAAGGTTAATCTCTTTAGGATTTGCAAGGGACTTTGATTAGTATAGATAGCGTAAGTGGAAGCTCAAAGTCTGATTGATGAGAAATAGCCACGAAGTATGAAAAATCACATTCTCACTCTTAGAACAATATTTTATGTTTCTGTGTTCCTTACAACTGAGAATTTTCAAGCACTTTTTTGCATTAATAGCTTGAACTTTTTGACACAACCGTGAATTACCTGCATGTGACTGTCACTGCTTGACAGAGAGGTAAATGGAGGCACAGAAGACGCTGGATTGAATTCCCTTTTTTATGTGCATCTTAAGCAGTTATTATTATCTGTGCAAAGAGGAGACAAATGTTATCATGTTTGTTTTTCAGACTGCCCAGCACTTGGAGATGTGGAGGCATGGAGATGTAATGAAGGAGTTTTGGTTCAAGGAATGAAACTGGTTTGCCTCAGCTCTCACGGGAACAGCAGAGTAAAGCTGCAAGCAAAGCTTAGCTTTCCTTTGCTTCTGCTGCCAAGCTTGATCACTAGGGTAGGCCTGACTTGAGTCTTTTGTAGTCATTTACATCCCTGCCAAGAAAACTCTACCAAATCAGTGTTTGTATACCTCCATTCTCTTAATTCTACTCATTCTTTCTTTCACCTCAAGTCTGTTCACAAACTGAGTTCAAACTGCTGAGGAGGGACACAGGACAAGGATAAGGAAAGCTGTGCAGATCCACTTAATTTACCCAGCAGTGCCAGCACTGTTAACAAAACTGGCTGTCATACATCCTGGCACCAAAGGATGGATCAGGAACATGTCTGAATGTAATCACTTTGAGTAACTTCAGCAAATAATGAAGGGCTGACTAATACCAGGAGCCTCTTCTACAGCTCATTTACTGTGTGAGCTGGTTCTGAGACATGCTCGGCAGACGAGAATGCACATCAAATGTTTTGATCTATGGAAGAACATTTTTCCTAATATTTTTTCAAAGATTTTTTTCCTCAACTTTGTAATGTGACTCTGAAGACGGTCATGCCATATTTTTAAAGGAGACACTCTGTGTGTGTTTTTTAAGACCTTTTTCGAAGGGGGATGAAGGGTTGCATATTTTTTAACTCTAAAACCCAGATGTTCTTTAACAGAGAAAAATAGAATAACATACATTAATAGCTTGGAAAACAATGGCAATATTTAATTAACCTTTAGAAATGGCTAATCTGTGAATCTGCACGTGTCAGCTCATCTTTAGAACAGAGTGACTGTGTGTGCCTTTGCCAAAATCAACATGCTTGTTCGGTGGATTTCTTCCACTGGGGATTCACATGAAGAACAAAAAAAGGAAAAAAAAGAAAGAAAAAATAAATTTTTTTTTCAGTTGTTTGACTTGAAGCATTCATGTGATCCAGATGACCTCGTCAGGGTTGATGTAGCCTGGTGTGCCACAGATCCAAGATCTGCATGTTCAAGGCTTGGCTCTTAGCTGTTAGCCATTGGACCAGACAGTCTGCAGGTCTTGTGGGACCATTAAAAGCTTTAGTTTAGCAGTGGGGCTGTTACCTCTTCATCACTGACTTTGTCTCTCTCTTTCCCCCCCTTTAGCTTGGCTGCTATCAACACTTCTCTTCAGCAGATCCTCTACCTGCCAAAACCTCTCCTTTGTAAATCCTTTAAGTAGGAATACAGACCATGGGAGAAAAAAAGGGGTCCTTGAACTTCTGACTCCTTTCAGAGCCCCCCATTTCCCATTTCCCATCTGACAGGAGTCCCGTGCTAAAAGGGGTGGGCTATATCCCTCTTCCAGCTGGCTCCAAGGGCTGCAAGGTGCAGGCAGCTCGCAGAGTTTCTCAGCATGCAGGAGAGGTATCTGAAGCATAAGGCTCGTGGTGCATACAGGAGGAGTGGCAAGTACACCAGAAGGTGAAGAGATGGCTGGAAGCAACACTAATGCCCCTCCATCTGGAAAGATGAGTGCTGTTTAGTACGTCTGGAAAGCATTATTTCTGCAAATAGCTCAACCTCTTTCAGCTTAGAGGCAGGGATCCCAGCCTGCTGCCAAGCTTAGATCTCCCTGATGGCAATGTGGTAGGGGAGATGGTGAACAAGTGTACTAATGGCATAACGCAGGAAAAAACAGCATCCAATACATCAGCTTAAGGTACATCAGGCATCTGCCCTTCTCCCAGAAGGCTGCCTGCGACTTCAGATTGCATTAAGACACACTTGCGTTTTATATCACGGGATCAACCCATATGATAAAAGTTTAATTGGGTGGGTGTGAAGGGGAATTTAGAAGTCATTCAACTGACTGTTCCCAGTGATTTAGCTTCACACGGGGGATATGGGAAAGCATAAGCTCAAATCTACTAGTGTCCCTGAATTTTTGTTTGAACTGTAGCTCTGCAAAGACCTATCTTTACATGAAGCTCATCTGAAAACACTGAGGTGTGCTGTTTCATGTTGTTTCAGAAGAAATGCCTAACCCAAGCTTGATTTAAATTCAGGCACCAGAGGGGATCTCTCAGCAAATCTCATCAAGCCTTTCACTTTGTAGCAAAATAAAGATCAGTTATCAGGACTTGTCTCTAAATATTTTTGAATGGATAGAGATCCAGGTGCAAGTTCCAATATAGTACCTGCTTAGCTTTTAACCATATTAAGTCAACAGCCTAAGCATCTATCAGAAATGTATTTCTCGTGTCAATTTCAAGCAGAACAATTTCCAAACTCCTTCTCATCAGTGTACAGCCTGTTTCCCAGTGATATATATTCATGATCAATGTGGGATGCTGTGCGTGGTAATGAACAAGTTGTAATGCAGCTGATGTGCGAGGGTCTTGTGCGTATTCTCATGGGTCACTGTTGACCAGCCATCTGATATGTGCCAAGTTGGGATGAGATACGTGGTGTGCAGAGCTCAAGGAGGATTTCTGGAAAATATTACTTTGGTTTATTTACAGCAGATTTTTTTTGTTTGTTTGTTTCTTTTTCCCGTGAAATTCAATAGATGTTCTCATTTGAAAATGTAAGTTCAAAATGTATTTTAAAACCTTCTTGGATTGGACTCCAGACCCTGAAATACATTTTTGGAAAAGCAGGCTGTTCTGAGACTTTAAAATAAAGGCACAAACCCCACTTTTTAGGCAGTTCCAAGAGAATTTTGTCACAGTTAGGATGGGTTTGCACATCTTTTCACAGATTTGTGGATGTTTGCCTCAAAATTTTCTTTATGGTGCTTCTTTCCACATCTGTCTTCTGTTCTGAGTGTCAGCCTGTTCTAAAATATTTGTTGAATTTTGTGCAACTTGAAGGACTCCCTATAGCTCCTATGCTTAAGTGTATGGAAGACTTCACAGGTCAGGGCTGACATTTGTTTCCTTTTTAAAAGCTACAGAATGAGTTTAAAAATTGTCTGTGGTGGTTTAAGACAGCTAGAGGCAAACTTGTGTATTCACTGGTAGTGTATTGTAGTTCTTAATGTAAGAAATCAAAATGCAAGGAATGAATTTTTAACAATAGCAACAAAATAAACTTAGTAAGCTGGTTTGCCTTGCTTTAAAAAAGGACTTCACTTTTTCTTGTGACATTCCCCAGGTGTTTTCCACTGTTTTCACCAACATTGTTCCAAAGCTATTTGCTTGTCATTTTTTTTCTTGGCTAAAAAGTAAAGATGTCCATAAGGATTTGCTTTTTCACCCGCTTTTTTTTTCCTTTTTTTTTAACTGTACAAAGTAAGAAGTTTGAGACCATTCTGGTCAAATATGATAGAAATTTTCCAATAATAAAGAAAAATGACTGATGCATTTTGTGAAGAATTGTTTTTGGATAAAAAGGGTTCTTTTCAAGTGAAAAGGCATGTTGTGCAAAAAATTCAATTAGTTCTAGTTTCAAGATCCCTATGGGCCATATCCTGAATAGTTATTGAGACAAAGCTCCCATTGAAGTCATTGGGCATACTTCCTGATTAAAGCCTTCAGGACTAGGTCAACTGGGAGTTTTGCCTGAGTAAGCACTTCAGGATTTGAGTGTAAACACAGCCATTGGGGAATAAATGGGTTAATACGGCAGCCTAATACATTCTCTGCATTTGTAAGCTCTGCTTTACATAAGGGACATGGGTCCCTCTTCCTTCTCATGAGGATGGCAGACATTTTATTTTCCATAGCACACTGTGCTGGTGCCCTTTACTTCACGTCATCGAAGTGGTGTGGTCTGGTCTGGCAGTGTTTTCCCGCTGCCCTGCATCTCTCCCCTCTGAGAACGAACCCCCCATGTCAGTGTAAAGGCCAAACCACTTTTTAAATACAGTACTGAGGGAGGAATTCCCCTGCCCCCTCCCAGCCAAGCCCGTTCCCTCATCCAGGCTGAGTTAGTCATGTCTGACTTCTCCTATTCACATTATGGCTACCCTTGTTGCTTTTTGGGTTTTGTTTTGCTTCCTTACTGTTGTTGTTTTTCAGCCAAAGCTGTCATTTATCATGAGAACAAGAGCAGCCATGTGTTGATTTTTCTGGATTCCTTTTGGACAGTGTCCCAGTGCTAATGAAGGCCCTTCCAAAGTGCTAAAGAGCTGGTGCCAAAATCAGTTACAGTGAAAACAATAGGGGAGTGGTGCACAGACAGCACATCTAGTGTGTGTGTGCGTGCATGCGTGTGTGAGCAGAGGGAGCACTTACAATTGTGATTTCGGTCCCCCTCCCTTAAGGATAATAAATTTGACTGAACTAAGGGGCTCGGATTCACATTTGCTCAGAGTCTGGGGCACATTAGAAATAAAAGCCAGTGGAAAAATAGATGGTAGATGTTCACACATTATGTCCTGGCTGGTCTGGATAATAACACAAAAATCAATGTTGTACGTCAGCTGTGACAATGATGATGAAGCTTCTGTGAGAGTTATAGGACCTTGAAATTCAGGGCTTTATCTCTGCCTGTGGGCCATTTATCTAAAAACTTTTTTTTTTTTTT